>BQNB010104258.1:4260-23857 GCA_026074375.1 Tanacetum coccineum | reverse complement strand
TGTTTCGTAACGTGGAGGCCACGCCTCGCGCTATAGCGCCGCTATAGCGCGCTACGGCGCCGCTATTTAGAACCCTGCCTGTAAGAAGAAATGTCTACATTCGAGACTTAGTTGACTTTGGAGTTATCATTTCGACTATTTAGAGGGAATAATTGTGACATTCGAGACTTAGTTAACTTTGGTGTTTCAATTTATATCATAACTATCTTGTAGAGAGAAATGCGCTCATCGGGGACTTAATTGACTTTGGTGTTGCGGTATCAAATTCTTGAAAGGGTTAATTGTGTACTTCGGATATCTAGGCTTTATACATCAAGACTGCTTGATGCGGCTTGCAAGAAAGTTCTGAATCTACTCAAGAAAGGATTGCTGGTTTAGTGGGAAGCTAGGAAAACATCAACACCGATATCACCAACCACAAAAGCTCAAGTTACATATGTATCTAAATATGTTTCATACTCGAAGTTTGGAGCAAAGACTTTCGTAACTTAGAAAGAAAGTTGAAGCAATGCCGAAGAGTGCTTGGACAGAGAAAGATTAGATTGACAAATTCTTGAAAGAAAGAAGGTTAATGAGGAACTTAGAAAAGTTTGTTGGTGGGAGACCGTACGAGGGTGACTTGCGACTATTGAAAAGGACCATAAGATGTATCATATGATGTCCTCATCATAATCAGGTCAAACCTTGTACATAATAATTAACTTGTGAAATTTGTATATATGTAGTGTAGATATTAAGGTGACATTAAGGAGTGCTCGAGCACAAAATTTTCAAGAATTTCTTAGTAAATTCAAAAAATTTCAAATTATTGTACTCAGCACTGTCTAATAACCCCTCAAAAATTGAGGGGGACATAAAATATTTCATGTTCATATTATGTAGCTATTTTTTGTGTCCCCGTACGTTTAATCATTGATATACCAAAATATCAAGGGTTTAACATTTGATAAGGGGAAAAATGTGATTAAACTGAACCTAATTGTATTGAAATTGTATACATATAAAAATGGAACTCAATGCACATCCACACTTAGCATTACTAACTAGTACGATACAAACCATGTTGAAGGGGGAGATTTTAGTGATAATGAAAAACTCTCAAAAGTGTAAAACTTTTGATATTTAATCAAACACTATGATTGATATTTTTCAATGATTTTGGAATATTGTGATGAAATAACCCATAAGACCAACCATGTACTTAAATTTATAGAGTTATAAGGCGGTTGAGGCTTAGGTACTCAAATCTCATGAATCCAGCCCAGCAACCCAGAGGTATCTACCCAGTGTCCCACTATTAGTGAAGAAGTCGCATAGGTATCGATTACAAAAAAGACACAAAGTTAGAAGTCAGGAAAATTGCCGACTGAGATGGAGCTAGCACTGACAAACCCAACAATGTTTAGTTATGAAGTCTCCAGATCTCAGAAATTGGTTGAAGAATGAAAAAGAAAATGTAATGATAAAGGTGAAAAGAAAGAAGCCTTCAAATACTGTCGGCAGAAAACCGGTCAACATAAAGCTGTCGGAAACACTAAGGTATTGTCTGACATTGAAGATAGTCATGGACCTAGTGACGCTAAGCACTTAACCCTCCCTAAGCCACTCAATTCTCTCAACAAACAAAGTGTTTCATTGCTCACAGAAATACACGCATTTTCTATCGACTTTCTCACTCCATTTATAGATATTGAAAAGGTCAGTCCCTCCAGCCTCTGATCACCACTAAAATCAAAGTGCAACTATTGAGTCTAGAGCCAAAAGAGAGCATCATAAATCTCATTAAGATACTTTCAAAATTAAGCTTGCTATCTCACACAAAGTAATAAGAGAACTATACTTAAGAGTCTTACGCATTATCCGTGTGATATTTCCAGAACATCCGAGGATATAAATTCCCAGTGAAGATGGATATTCCTGCTTGAGGCATACATCAAACCAAGCTCATGGTAGGACTTGTTCGATTCTAAAAAATCAAACTTTGTGACCAAACTGAAAGAAACGATGGTGCGATTCCCTAAGAATCTAAACTTGGTTCCATGTTATGAATGATGATCAATAATGAATTTTGAAATGATTAACACTCCTCGATGTGTCACAAAAAAAAAGAAAAAAGACAAAAAAAAAATTTAGGTTATAGGAGAATGATCTGTTATGTAAGTTTGAAAAAAAATCAAAATTTAATAAAATAAAAATTTAATCCACTTTAACAAGCGACACGCTTATTTATTTTCAGATCGATTTTTCTATTTAATCGGTGAGACTTCATCTGCTGTTGTCACCTCATACCGATTTGTCTGCTTTAAGATGCTCCGGTAATGGAGAACTAGGCAAGTCAGCTGCGAAACCCTGTCAATGAGGATCTCCTTCTGGAATTAAACCTGATCACGATGCCCGAATTTAAACTGATAACGGAAACTTTGTATTTTTAAAGGTCAAAAATTCCGGGTTTATTGTCAACCATATTCGAACGAAAGTGACAAAGACACTTTCGTCCATATCTGTTGATTATCACTAACCTAAACCTGCAGATACTCTGCCGATTGTGCATCTGATTCCCTGATAGGATCATGATCATAGCCACATGCTCATACCCGACTGACAAACATAAAGACATCATGAAGCGTAAGTACATTTTCAAGCTTCTGCTACTCTTATACTGGTACGTCTTTCATAAAGTGACAAAGTATAAAATCAAAGAATTTCAAAGAAGTTTCCGTCAACTGCATGAGAACGAACTCTAGTCCCTCAGAAGTGACAATGTTAAAGTTTAAAGAATTTCAAGAAAGAAGCACCATTAAAGCTTTTCAAGTCCACAAATCAAGAAAGGTAATGAGCAGTCGTCCAGAATCACAAGTATCACAAGATGGGTAAAAGTTTACAAGATGGCAAAATGATATGATGCCTTGGTTTGATGATCTCAAGTGCTCAAGATCACACTCACGACAACTAAGGAACAAGCTCAATACCTATAGTCTACTGATCACTAAACATACATCAAATCCATAAGTTATAACGCTGAAGTTAAAGACTACAAAGCTCAAGACTAAAGTCGAAGCATAGTATGCTAAGTTTAAATTTTTGTAAATTAGAGTGACCTCCGGGAGAGATTGTTAGGAACAAGAAAAGTCTCGGTCACTTCTAATATTAACTAGTCAAAGCCCGTAGTTAGTCAATATTTAGTTTATAAGCTAATATGGCCCAAAGGCCCATGGAAAGCCTTATAAGGCCCATGGCGGCCAAATAGGAGTATAAATACACCTCTTCATGCCTTGGAGAGGTGGTTGGTTGGTTGTATTGTTTTCATTCACTTAATGCATTTCATGCTCTCTACTTTCTCTCACTAGAAATACATCCTTCCTCCTACTCTTCTCTCTCTCTAGTTCTTGGTTCAGTATTCAAAGATTACCTTGTGTGACCAAAGAGAAAATCATAATTTACAATTGGTGTTTGTTGTCATGAATAAAAACACTGCTTCATTAGAAAATGCTTTTTACGGACATTTGACTTCTCAAACAACGACTACAGCTCTTTAAATAGAAAACGGGTCATTGTTTGAGAGGGAGAAAATGTCAAATATCTTCTTCAAATATCATTTGATAAAAAGGGATAAAAGGCTTTTAAAACATATAACTGAATATCAGCTTAAGTAAAGATTAATAAATATAGCTTAAGTGCTGCCTTAATGTTTATTTGTTTATGCATTGATGAAATATGTCAGAGTTGAAGTGTTAGGTTACTTAGTTAAAACTACAGGGAACTTAAAAGGTGCATTGTACTAATTGTTGATTCTAAAACAACTCATATTCACAAAGGAAAGATCTCATAGTTTTAGGGGTTGAATGTGTCGAAAAAAAACTAAATTAGTTTTATAACACACCCAACCCACGATCAAACACACACACAACATACACTCCATTTTTTTTAAAACCCTCACACAATTGCCACACCTTCCTCCTTGATTTCCAGATCCTTTCGCGCTTAACGTATAATTAAAATAATGTTCTTTTCACCCCCAATGAATTTACATCTCGAAGGAATTACTTTTTTACAAAGTTTCAATTTCGAAAACCCTAATAATCAAATTAGGGTTCTTCAAAAATCAAAACTGAATAAAAATGTAAATTCATTGAGGGTTTTTGATCATCAGTGGGTGATAATGACTCGTTTTTAATTAGCATCTTTTAATTTAGATAACAGTTGAGATTGATTTTGCTAATTATGTAGTTCAAAGTGTGCGGTATTTGATTTTTTGTTGAAAAATCATTGGTTTTTGCTATGATAGATTCTACAAGTGTAAAGGATGTGTTCTGATTGCGAAACACATATATGATTTGTTTGATTGTTAGGATTCATGATTTTTTTGAAATGAGATTGCTGCGTTTGAATGACCTTGCTTTGAATTGTGAAATATGATGCAAAAAAATGTTTCTTCGGAGATACTATATTTAAATATGGTTAAACTGAAGTGGAAAACATAAAAACTCGAATTTAATAAAAATTCAAGTTTGATTAGAACCAATCGACAATTGGCAGGCCATTATACACGAACTGACAAGTTCCTAGTGTTCACAATTCGTAGGCCTATTACTACAACGAATTGGCAGACCTCTTGTCGTATACGATTCGCTGGAAGCCTTGGTCTCCTCCGAATTGGGCATACCTCTTTAGAATACGAATTCGCAGAGGCCTTTGGACTCCGAAGTGGCATAGCCTCCTTTAGTATAAACGAATTCGCAGGGAGCCGTGTCCCGAATTGGCAGCCCTTTAGTATAAACGAAATCGCAGGGAGCCTTTGCCAGCCGGATTTGCAACAACATTTAGATTTGAAGTCGCATTTTCACTTAAAAAACCAGATTCAATCATACTTAATATTCAAAAAGTCTAATTACATAAACTCTTAGATTCTAAATCTAACCAAAAGGTGACACAAAAAAAAAATTTTTTAAAATTATCATTGTAGGTATCAAATTTAAAATTGATTAACTTTGAAATCTAATCAAGTTAAAAATTGGATTACTTTTATCTAATCCAATTTAAGTTCACTCTTTCAATGGTTATCCTTCTAAATGTTTTATTTGCAAAAGTCCAATTCAGGGTCTCTATATATAATGACTATAAAACTTGGTTAAAATAAACAGTATCGACTCTTACTTAAGCAGAATCATGATTATGACAAAGAAACAACAACAAGCTTTGACGTTTCTCTATATTCTAAGGAACAGACGTCTTATACATGGCAGATTTCAACTACAATTAAGCACCACATTCAAGCCTAAGGAACCCAACACCATTCAGTAGCTTTTGATGTTCTCCAACTCTCACTCCTTTTTATCTTGCCTTCTGATCACAGACAAGTGTCCCTCCGTCGTAACAATGCAAGAGTTCTGGCTACAGTTACCTATCAAAGCAATCACATAAGATTCAAGATGAACAATAATTCCTTTGATATGAAAACTCAGAACATGCTTTTGATTTGTCCAAACCATCCTGACAGAAGTTTTGTAAAACCTCATTTGAAGAGGAAATACTAACTTTTCATTAGAGAACTTGGCTTCGTAGGCCCTGCAACATCAAATTAATCTCTGATGTCAAAGTTATAACGGTTACCTCAACCTTTGTAAACTTTTGGAACCATTATCAACAAGTGTCCTCAGTGTAAAGTAACTGAAATTGTCACAACTTTGTCTTTCTAGGCCTCAAATACTTATTAGGTATTGTATCACAGCTGGAAAGTTGACTATGTTTACCTCTTTGGAAAACCTAGTGAGTTCATTTCGAATACAAGGAGTCTAGAAATAACAGAGATACATTGTGTACTAAGATTCAAAAAAAGATATCAACAAATTACTTCATGACACAAGACCAATCCATTCCAAGAAGCAAACAAGTTAGACTGGAACATGGCTAATGAAGATCGTTTTCTCACAACTATGAGATTCATTCCTCACATGAAGTTGTTCAATAGATGACGTCCAGTCATCCAACTATCTTAACCAATCCACAATGAAAGAATCAGAAGCGTAACAAGACTTGCCTTATCTTGCTACTGAAAGGTGTATAACCCAAACCGAAATATGTCGTTATCTCTAGGACAAAGTTTAATAACCTTCTTCGGGTAAAAGAGTCAAAGCAACGGCTAGAAGTCGCAAAGTCTAGAAAGAAAAAGCAACCCTCTTGGATTGGAAACTCTCTCACACGTAGCATTAACTGAGGCTGAACAAATGAAACTAGCAATTGAAAGAAGCAAAACACAACTTTACATCTCTCAACCCAGCGGTTCTTGTGCACATGAAGGAACTGATGTTACACCAGGGGTTCCAGATGTACCGACTTATGAATCTGATGATGAGCAAATCTCTTGGAAGTCAAGTGCTGAAGACGATGATGATGAAGAGAATGTGAGTGAACACGAAGATGACGATGATGATGAACAAACTGAATTTGACAATAATGGTGATGACTTCGTTCATCCTAAGTTTTCAACTCATGATGATGAAGCAAAACAAGATGAAGAAGTAAATGAAGAAGATAACTTTGATCCAAGGGTTCAAACACCTTCTCATGTTGAATCCACTTATGATGAAGACAGTGATGATGTAATTCAAGATGCAAATGTTGAGGGAGATATGATAAATGAAGAAGAGACACATGAAGAGGTCAAAGCGAATGTGCTATACTGGGACGTGAACATTAATCTGGAGGGAAGAGATACTGTAATGACAGATGCTCCACTGCCTAATGTTCAAGCAACGCAGGAAACAGAAGATACTCATGTGATACTCACCGCTCCGATCAATCCTGAAGGTCAACAGCAGAGTTCTTCTGTGTCATCTGGCTTCGTTTCTAACATGCTCAACCCCAGACCAGATACAGGTATTGATTCAATATTTAATATTAACACTGAGGCAACTTCACTTGTAGATGTTCCGGTCACCACTATTGCTGAGCCACCTCTTGTGTTTGTAACACTCTACCTGTGCAAATTTTATCTCAAGGTCGTCAAATTATCCCAACTGACTTCTTCTTTAACAATGACTGGGAATATTTAAGATGAGGAAGCAATGACAAGAAATACACAGCCTCTACGACAAAGTCTAAAGCTTCAAGGTATGAGTTAAAGGGCATTGAAAACATGGTTCCTAACCTATGAAGTCCGGTAAAGGTTGTTTATGACAGATATGCTCTTTTGGGAATTTCTCACTGGCAAACCAAACATCAGAATTTCTATGGTTATACAACCAAAATGGTGTCCAAGCACGATGTTTATTCGACCAAGAGGATTCTGAGCGTTATTAGTGTCAAGGTGAACGAGTGGTACAGGTATGGTCACTTGGAGGAAATTGTTGTTAAAAGAGCAGATCAACAATTGTACGCTTTCAAGGAAGGTGATTTCAAGAGAATGCATCTAAACGACATTGAAGACATCTTACTTCTCATTATTAAAAAAAAACTCAACAACCTTGATGGGAATGTCGTAGTTTATTTGGCAGCGAGCTTACATATGTTTGCAAGAAGGATTGTTATTCAGGTAAGGGTTGAAGACCTTCAGCTAGGAGTAGAAAGTTACCAGAAGAATCTCAACCTCACCAAACCAAGAACTCGAGATGTAGATATGTCCCGCAGACCAGCATATACCACTCTTTCAAACCCTCAAGGTGTGATCTATGAAGACAAGCTGAAATGAAAGAGATCCATGCGTGCCGACGAGCTTCACAAGTTTAGGACGACACTCTTTTTTAGTTTGTGACACTCTGGATCAAATGCTTCACGGGTTACACTTATGGTATAACATAACCATGAGGAGGAGGCAATGGACCAGATTAGATCAGCAAAGGACCTGCATCATGATCAAAGCCATTAATCAAAAGTTGTTGGATAGAAGAATCATGAGGATCTTGGAAAAGTACGTTGGTGGCAGGGAATACGAGGAAGACCTTAGACTGCTTCAAAGGATAATATGACTTTGTCATACTTTGTCCTTATATTTTCAGGTCATTCTCTCGTATTTATAAAACTTATGAATATGTAAATAAGTAGTGTAAGAATAGAAATAGGCATATATAGTGTTTGAGTATGAATTTTCAAGAATTTCTTAGTAAATTTAAAAAATTTCAAATTAACGTACTCAAACACCATATAATACCCTCAGAAATTGAGGGGAGCATTAAAAATGTTCCTAATAAGGCTTAATATATATAATCAGAACATTTCTCTCCCCAAATAATTTTCATACATATTTGAATCAATTGATATCCAAAATATCAAGAGATTTGACATTTTTGATAAGGGGAATAAAATGATTAAAATATATATAACTTGTAAAATAAAGGCTCAAGTGTGAACTCCTTCCTCATCCTGCTAAACTATTTCGGTTATCGATGCATGTGTTGAGGGGGAGCATTTCTGAAAAGTAAAACCGTCAGGGTACTAAATGTTTTTATTTATATTACAAAGTACCTTGATTGATGTTTTCAAATGGTTTTAAGGCTAAGAACAATACCAAAAGACCGACCATGTTTTTTAATTAATTAGAGTTATAAGGTGGTTAGGTATAGGTGTTCGTTCCCATGATCTAGCCAGAACCAGAGGTATCTACCCAAGGACATTCCATTAGATAGAATAGAAGTCCATAGTTATGATAAAAAGGAGAAAAAGTGAGAAAATGGAAAAATGCAGACTAAGACAGAGCTAACACTGGAACAAACCCAACAAGGTGTTAGTAATGAAGTCTTGGTATGCATTGAAGAGGTTGAAGAATGAAAAAGAAAAGTTAAGATAAAAGGTTAAAAGAAAGAAGCCCTCCTTCTACAACATAGGACAAAAACGGGTAAAATACAATGATATCAGAAAAAAACACCTAAGCTGTTGTCTGGTATTGAAGATAGTCATCATGGACCCATTGATGCAATGCACAACCCTCCCCAGCCACTCAAGGTCGGAAAGACTCTTGTTTCAAAACTCACAGAGATTACACTCATTTCTATTGACTTTCTCACTCCGATATTATTGATATTAAAAAGGAGGAAATCAGCTTCAGCCTCCGATTACTAAAACTAAATGTACACTATTGAGTCTAGAGCCAATAAAGAGATCATTTATAAATCTCTCTAGGATACTATTCCAATATAAACTTGTTTCTCACACACTGTGAAAACAAGTAATATCTTAAGAGTCCTACGCATTATCCTTGTGATATTGCCAGAACAACAGAGTGATACTTAAGTATTCACAATGACGATGGAAATCCTTCCAGAGCCAACACCAAACAAGCTCTGCCTTAGGTGACTTGTAAGATCCTATATGGATTAACCTTGTGACACTGGATATCGATTCGGTCCAGACTATGAATTGACTGTTAGTGAATTTTGAAATGCTTAAACCTCTCGATGTGTCGCAAAAAATCACTTTAGCAAGTGATACATCGATTGATTTTCTCAAATCAATTTTTTATTCAATTGGTGAGACAGTAACTCACTGGTTCACTCTTATCGTGTTGTCTGCTTTGAGACGTTCTGGTAATAAGAACAAGCTGAGTACGATGAATCTAATACATATGTGTTAGAAAGATTCAATACTCTAGCTGGAAATCCTGTCAAGGAGATTCTACTTAAATTAAATCTACTTGATCACAGGTTGATCCTCATAGATTTAAAGGTTACTCCAACCAAATACAGGCGAATGACAAAGCCATATTCGTCCCCCTAACTTTATTGCTAACTGTTTTATTGTAGATTCTTATAAACATGGAAATGGAGGTACCTGGTTCCAGCAGAGTCAAAGATTCATAGCCACATGCTCATACTCGACCGACATATATAAAGACATTATAAAAGCTCAAGTACATGTTTCAAGACTTCTGGTACTCTGATACCGCACGTCCGACTTGAAGCGACGAAGTGTTAAAGTTAAAGAACTTCAAGAAAGATGTTTTATTAAAGCATTCAAGTTAAAGATCAAGTATAGTATGAGTATGTCGGTCCGGAGGTCACAAGTACACAAGATGGCAAAAGATCACAAGATGATGATAAAAGATTATATTTGGCTAATGATCTCAAGAAGCTCAAGATCACATGCAAGTCAACGCTTCAAGGAACAAGCTCAAGCCTAAAGTTAAAGATCACTACAACATATTACAAGTTAAAGATTGAAGTTTAAAAGACTACGAGCACAAGACTGAAGACATGCATAATATGCTAGGTTTAAGTTTTTGTAAATTGGAGTGACCTCCCTTTGGGGGAGATTGTTAGAGATACGAAAAGTATCGGTCAATGCCAATATATCGTTAGCTAGCTCGTAGCATAATATTTGGAAGCTTAGTAAGCTAACCGGGTCAACCCATGGACTGTCCAAGGGTGACCGGCCATATTGTACTATAAATACCCTCTCCACACATGGAGAGGGTGTTGGTTTTTCTCATAATTCCACATATTTCTTTCTTTCTCTCACTAGAAACCTTCCTCTTCTCTCTCTCTAAAACCTTTCATAAGAGTCATCTAGTTGTGTGTTTAAGATATTCTACAAACCTATAAACTATTCAACCCCCCCCCTTCTAGTTTCCACAGAACCTACTCAAAGTTAGATTTCAAGCTCTTCTTCACTTAAAAGGAAACCTATATCCAAAATTTATAATAGAATTTTATCAAACATTTGAACTCACTCTAGTAGATAATCTTTGGATCATATTATTCAAAATAAATGGTAAATGTGTGGGTGCATCATTTTGGGATTTTGGAACACTACTTGCTATTCCTTTTGAAGAACATTGTTTCTACAACAATAATCCATTAACAGTCACAACACTACTCCAACAAATGATCCCCTCTATACCAAATTAACTCATCCAACCTCAATCATATACAGAGTAACTAAGAAACGCCTAAATGAGTTCGGGTTCGCACTTGAGGATCCATGCAATCTCTTCGTTGAAGAGGTATGTCCTTATCTTAAAGCGGCACATCTTATCATTCGTGAGAATATGATATGTGCCATGATATTGACAAAGATCTCTTGTCAGCTTGTGAAGCATATACGCTCTTTTGCGTTACTTCCTCCACAACATTCAATGATCATAAATCCAATAAATGATTTCAAACAACGCCCTAATGGCATCTTGCCATACGGTCTTTTTCTCTCAAAATTTCTCAACAAACTAACCGGGTACCCCTTAAATGATCATAAATACATCTCTCATCCGAAAAAAATGAATCCTCTATCCAATTTCTCAAATGAGGAATTTTTGGAAGATGTTCAGTGTGCCCATCACAATCATCATAAGTAAATTAGATGTTGAACAAAGAACCAACCGTAAAATGATTACATGATTAGGAAAACTTTGTCTGTAGAACTAAACTATATATTATTATGATATATTCTAGTACGTGTATGACTTCTCTTAACTATATCTTATGTCTTTTCTTGCTAAATGTGTATTATTTTAATTGCATGATGGAATTAGGCTAGATTATCTATTTTATTTGGTACTTAACTAAATTAGTTAATTCTTAAGTATTAGGAATTAATGCACCTTTCCTTTGTCTCAAACCATTCTTTTCTGCACTTAAGAGACAAAATTAGGAAAATTAGGAAAAATTCGTTAATCCCAGAAAACGGTCCCTAAAAGAGGTGGCAACCCCCTAATATATTTAGGACCGCCCAATCTTTATGGGACCACCGTCAAGAGGGAACGATTTTTTTAGTCTTATCCCTTTTAATAGTATCTTTGACCATCCCTACACTAGACCTTGCTGGACTTTCTCTGTTTAGCCAAGCAACTCTTGACATCTCTATCTACTAACACCATGCCTTGCCATAACTTTCCTTTATAAACTCATCATCCTCCTCATTCACATTCATCTTATCTTTCTCTCCTCAACCTTTCTTCACTTGTCATGTCTTCTTCCCGACCTTCTCAAAATTATAGAGAAAGACACCGAAAGTCTATAATAGACACTTGGAGACACAACACTCTCCTACCCTACTGACCTCCTCTCTCACCCAACATTTCACCATCACACTCTCCTAACATTGCTACTCCTTCATCTCAAACCACTCAATCACAAAATCAAACTAGGGGAAAATCGTGAATGAACTTAACCAACTTCATCACCTATCCAACATCATTGAAACCGAACTTCAACGTGTAACAAATGCTTCTACACAAACTCCTCTATTACCACCTTCACCATCAACAACTATAATTCACCCCGCTACAAATGACCAAGTCACATTTCATTCTGATTTTTGTCATTATTACATGTACACCTAAACTCTCTTTCATAAATTAAGAAATGACATCCATCGACTTGAGTCCCTCCTCACTCAAAGTCATGCTCTACCAAACAATGCCTCACCAACCTCTCCTTTATCACCTCTACATTAAAGACCACCCATCCTTTAGCTAAAGCATCTCCTAGACATCAAGAATCAACTAGTCTAGCTATAGCTTAGAATGTTTCTTTATGTTATGCTTTTATGATTAATTCCTAGTCTTGTAATATTCATACTCTCCTAGTATGAATTAAATCTGTTTTGAATGAATGGTCCTTTATTATTATGGGTAATATTAATGCATTATGTTTTAGATGGTTATTTCTTCTTTATCTTCATTATTAACCTTGAATATATTTGTCGTAATATTGCTACTTGTTAAAAATGTTTCTTGCACTTGTATTTCTAACTCGGTTTTGTAGCAAAATCTCATAAGTTCGATCCCTTGGTTTCCCAAACGAGGGGGAGCATACATCAAGGGGGAGTCTTGGCATCGTCGATATCTTTCTCTTTATAATTTGATGATAAACCTTTTTGGATTCAAAAAATAGGGAGAAATGGATAACTCATTAATAACTTGAAAATTTTATTTTTATACAAAATGAGTTTATATTTTGTCATTATCAAAAAGGAAGATATTGTTAATACAAATAATGTCTAAAAACATTATTTACATTTTTCGACTCCTCTACGTTTTGAAGATGACAAAATGTAAAACCATTCATGATGTTATTAATTGTAAACTTCCATTTCGACATAAATCACTTAAGGTATGGATAAACAAATCATTAAACATGATTAGTGATCAAGAAAATATATTTTTTTAACCATCACATTTCTACAAAACTATTTTTTACAAAATTAAAAATATACAAAATAATGTTTTATTTAAAACCAAAAGTTTAAATTCAGTTTTTCCCCCAAAAATAAAAAACAACATACCAGGATCAACCTTCCCCACAAAAAGACAAAAAGAGGAGCGTCAGTCTAGTGGCGGCCCCCTTAGTGGCTAGGCGCCCCCCGAATATATCTGGGACCGCCGAGACCGCCACCAGGGAACGTTGGATTTTCCTTTCTATAAATATTGCACATCCTTCCTGTAGAAAATTAGACCTCTTTGCACAGATTTTTCAAATTCCCCTCTCTTACTAAAACCTTCTTTCTCTCTAAATCTTTTGATCACTAACATAGTTTAATATTGTTTCAAGTGATCAAATCTCATCTTCTACCTTCTTCATTCTTCTATCAAGTGCAAGAGAAGAACACTTGTATTCGCCAAGAAACGAAGTGTTATATATTAGTGATTTCTCTTCTCTTCTTCTAAGATCCAAATCTCTATTTTGATTATCTTGTGTGATTGTGTATATCAGATAGTGTATAAATCTGATAGTGTAGATCTTGTGATTGGGTAGTGTTTGTGAAGTGGTAGATTGGTTCTAGCTAAGATTAGGACTCGACATTAAGCTTAGTGTCGGAAAATAACGTAAGCGACGTGTAAACGGTTTTCTTCGCCAAAAGGGAGCTTGTTGACATAGTGAAATCTCGAGTCGGATACGCGGGGAGTGGAGTAGGGCGAAGAGGAGCTTCGTAGCCGAACCATTATAAATCTTGGTATCTTGGTTTGATTGTTCTTTACCTTATCTCTTTATATTGCTTGTGTTTCTCTTTTATTATGCGTATCATTATTACAAGTAGATAGTTATATTGATTGGTTCATATTGTTGATTGATTGAGCATATACTCGAATCTAACAATTTTACAAGTAAAATTAAAACGATAATTAACCTGTAAACTATTAAACCCCCTTTCTAGTTTTCACAAACTTTTTCGTTTACAATTATCCGCATCAAGAAGGCATCAAAAAGTGAAGCAGAGACAATGACACACATTGGGAGTGAATCCATCCTTCTTAGCGTAAGAAGCACAAGTGCCCATGCTTTGCCTTTGCCTTTTCTGATTGTTTCGATTTCGAGATCCACTTTGACCACCAGAACAGAGTGCCTTGTCTCTCCCTTTGTCCAAATATGAAACCCCGACTACATTAGTTGTATCAGCTACTATTTTCCCCCAAATGAAGGCTCCACACCCTCTCAAATATTTCGTCTACAATCTTGGGGACTTTGTCATTCATCTTCTTAGCTAGCTTCGGATGTCCATGACCATGCATGAACATCGATATTCTCAACACCGAAGGTACACCTTTGATATGAGAACATACAGCCTGGAACGATTCATGAACACTTGAATCCTCTCATTTGGTTTTCTCTTGATTCCATGAATCTCTATTGGATCTTTTGCGTACCTATTCTGCTATGAAAATTCTTCTATAAATTGTATACTCAACTATTCGAATCAATCCACACGTTTAGGTTCTTGGTCAGGGAACTTGTTTTTTTCGGCACCCCTAGGGTTTGGCGAAACATTTTACACTAGACTGGCATGAGTCATTCTTCATATTCCGCCGCATCAAAAAAGATGCTAATGTGGGCTTCAGGATCTTTGTCTCCTTCGTGCACACGAATGTTTTGAGGGAGCGTCTCCCTTCGATGGAATAAGAATCACGCAATGATAACCTCCAGCCGAAGAATAGTGGTGATCCAAGAAGTGAAAGGCATAGGCTTAGGCCGTTTGTAAGGGACACTCAGATCTTCATAGGTATCATGAAACCTGCTTCCATACTCAAACTCCAAACTTGACCTCCTACGGTTCGACCTCCTTAAGTGAGACCTTGATCTTCTATCTCTGGACTTGGTTTTAAACTTGCCTAGTCCATCTAAATGTTCCGATCGACGAGACTTGAAAGTTCCCCTGCTTCTTGAGACACTCCTTCGATGTCTTCAGGAGGACCGAGCCTTGCTTCGGCTCCTCTATGTTTTAGATGATCTGTCAAAAGAGCGTCTCTTGGCCCTACCCAACGATTGACTCCTCAGGGGACTTCTGGAACCCCCACTCTCTGACCCATCGTGTGAGAGCTTCTTCGGCGTTCCCCTCACGTTGCCCAGTTGGCCAAGCTCTTTGATCATGGTTATCAACATATCAATATTTTCCTTCACGAAAGCCAGATAAGGTACCTCTTGAACTAATCTAGAGGGAGCAGAAGGTCCCACTAAAGAAGTTTTCATTTGCCTTTATTCCCCGATGTTCAAGTTTTCCCCACCATCCAGTTGAGAATCCCATATACTATCAATCGTCACCTAAAACAAGTAGATTGGTATATAGGTTCCATGGATGGCACCAAAATGTTGAAGTAATTTCCCGTAAGTAGTGTTCAGTTGCGGTACTTCGAAGGTTAAGACTTCTTCTTCGTCCCTACGCTGAAATAAGACAAGACACCGTTACCTCGCTTCGGGGTTTTAATCCGAGGTTAAGCTCTGACGTGAAAGTAAGTATTTGCTTGGTATAAGTTTGAGAGATAAAGTAGAGAGAAAGAGTGAATAGTGAGAAGCGGAGTGTGTGTGTGTATGTGTGTGTGTGTTGTTCATCGAGATGAACAACCATTTATACTACCTGGACTTTACTCCACGACACGAGGATTGTAGAGACGAGGTTTTCATCTAGGCGTAAGGTGGGAATCGTTGTTGGGCACATGCATTTTCTTTTAGGGCTCAGATTGTCGCGATGTACTAGGTAACCGTTGTGGACCATGTACTATTTCATTGGTAACCGTTGGTACTACTACGACGTAGATCTTCCATTGTCATTGCCTTCGGACCTGAGATGACCTTCGTCACCTCAGCTACTTTAGAGGACTATTCCAACGTGTGATGGCCACGCCTTAGTCTTTTATCAAAACGAGCGACTAAGTGTGATTATCTCGTCCAAAATATCCAGATGACGCTATCTGTGTGTGTAAAACTCAAAAAAGTTGTCCAAATCGTGCAATGTAGTTTGGCTTTTGTCTCATGCGGTAATATTCTCTTAAGAAAAAGCCAAAACAAAACAAAAAGTGAAAGGACTTCCAAGTCATCTCTATATACAAGAAGGACCTCAAAAACAAGCAAAAGGAAACTACCCAAAAACAAAACAAGTTGTTACCAGTAAAATAGGGAATTTCATTTTCCCTTGAAAACTTTACACTCGCTTTACAATTTTTTTTCACACACTGATCCCTAATCACACATTCGATGTTTCAATCTTTTTTATATTTTCAATCATAGGGTTTGGTTTTATATGATGCTTTGTTCTCAATTTAATAATCGTGTACAAACATTTCTCCGTGATTATGACAGGATTCAATCTTTTTCCCTCATCCTCATTTACATTCAAGTATGTTAATTATATAAATTTTGGGTTTATTTTATTTTGTTTGTAACATGTTTGTTTTTTAATGATGGGTGTTTATTTTCATGATTGAAGATTGGGTGTGGTATGATTGGATCATTGGGAGCATTATATAATGGAATTTGTTTGGTTAATGTTGGGATTTCGTTATTCGCGTTAGTTGCTATCGAAAGTAGCAGTCAGAGGCTTGGGAGGATATATGCGCTGCTTTTGTTTTTCGCTGTTTTCTTGGATGTTTTTTGGTTCATTCTTTTTGCTCATGAAATCTGGTTAGTTTTCTTGCTTACTGTTTGTTGAAGATTTGTTTATATTGTTTTAATTTGTGCAGTGAAATCTTTTGTTAGTCATCATATAGTTTAAACAAAGTACCACGTGTAGTGAAATCCCTCTTAATGTTTAAAGATTTTCTAAGTGCGCTTATAGTGAATAGTTTATTGTATGTTGGTCATGACTGGTGAGGGCTGGTGTTTCATGTTTTATTTTACCCTTTTTTAATTCAAGTAGATGAAAAGACAATTGAGCAGCTTGTTTTTCGAAAAAGAACTAGTATGTATGCTATGTATATGAGATGTATGATGTTAGTGGTTCTGAGTATAGAAATATAGACAGCATATGTGTAGAGGACGGGGCTGATTTTATTATATATAGACTATTTATTTACCTACAAGCTGTTTAAGAAGGCATGGAGATACGATCAATAGCAAGAGTAGGATATTGAGGAATACTTCTTGTTATTCTTGTATTCAATCAAACTATAGTTGGATTTCAGGAGAGGTTTTTACAAGTGAACTTTATATGCAAGTAGACTCTGTATGTTATATTGGTTGGCTAATGGTATAGTTTTTGCGTCAGTTGGACTGTTGAAGTCTGCAACGCGCATATAGGAAGAGGCTTTACCAAAATTAGTTTGAGTTTATCAATATGGTGACCTTTGTTATTTCTCTATTTCATAAGCTATAACATTACCTATCTTGTCAGTTGTCACTGCATATGAGCTACAGAAACCTTATGGACATTTAAGGGGTGTTTGGATGTGTGTTTTTAATGTGAATAGGGCATGTTAGGGGATTTTACATATATATCACTGCCACTCAAAAATCAGAATAGATAAGTAGTTGCAGCAAATTCATTCAAGTCAGACATGGTTATATACACTCAAAAATCACTTTTGTTGTAGCAACTATTATCCGCATTTCAGAACTCGGTCATTATATTTGCCAAAAACAGTCAGATAATGCAAGTTGTAGTCGGACTCACTATTGTCTTTCTAGTCAACTATGCAAATTTTTAGATTTTACTGCCACTCTTTTATCGAGAGTAATCTGGGAAGTATAGTTTCATTCAGGGTTCTTTGTTGTGATCAATCATTGTTTATTGATTGTATTATCGGGGGTCTTGCTGTTCGTGGACTGGAAAGTTTTAACTTCAAAATTTTCCAGTTTTAAGTCGGCTGCTTTTCTTTAAGTGTATGACATTTCCGTGCTTTTGCCTTTTTGGATTGTTCTTGTTCTATATTGCACCATTGCATCTACATATTGGGACTCCATTCATCTATTAATGCTTGGTGATTCATGCATATTATGTTAAATGCATAAGTAGTTGGGAAAAAGACCGCAGTTGGAGTTATGATTTATCTACTAGGGCTCAAATGGGTACATTGTAAAAAAGTTTAGCTGAAAAGGAAATAGGTCACCAGGTTGAAGTTGTAGTTTTTTTACGTTCAGCATACTAAATCGCTTAATGTAAAATTCAGAAGTTTATCAGCGTAATATGTTTTCTGAAATACATGTCTGTAAGAAGGCTGAGATATTTAAATAAAGTACCATCTTTGTCCATATTCATTGTGTAATTCTGGTTCTAAAGCCTCATTCTGTATGCAGGTACATGTCTTCTCAGATTTACGGAAACTTTGTCATCTTTTCTGTAAAGCTCACTCTATTAATGCAAATTAGCGGCTTCTTAGTGAGGTTATCATCCTCAGTGTTCTGGATACAGATGTATAGATTAGGGTCTTCTTCACTCGTAGATAGTACATATCATCAAGATGGCGAACAGAACAGTTTCATAAATCCCGCCACACCTAATTTCATTAGGCATGATTTTGGTTCTGAAGATGTAATAGGAGGTTCTGTCTATGATCCAGCCTACTACTCATCTTTTTTTCAAGATAGTCAAGGTGAAAGATCTTTACGTCAGGTATGTAATTCTACGCGAGCTGGCAATTTCTACTGATTTATTACTTATGATAAGCAAGTTGTGCTAAGTTTATCTCTAACGGGTCACATGGGTAACAATGTAAATAAAAAAAATGGCTACAAAGGAAGTTACTCAAATGGGCTTAACAGTTTAAAAGTAGCCCAACATGTTTATCATAAGAAAAACTAGATTATTGACACAATTTATTTATGAAATAAAATTGTGTGGGCAAAAAGTGTTTCAGATCTCTTATTGTTTCTACGTTAAATGTTTGAAAGATTTTGATAGAAATATGATCTGTTGGTAGGATGAAAACCGCTTCAGTAGATCAGGTAGATCTATATCGGATGTCTCTCAGTTAATGCCATCTGGGAGCAAATCTTTGCAGGCTATAATACATGTAAGTTCCGTTATCGATCTTGTGTGATTATTTGTGGTTAAGGTATGCCGAGCTAGTTTGACTTGAAGCTTAGCACAAGAAAAAGTTGGTATTTTCGGGCTACCCGAAAATATATGTTCATCATCAAGCGAAAAAAGTTGTCTAGATACTATGAGATTTCTGCACCTGACCCGTATACCTTTTATAGTTATCGGTTATTGTAGTTCTGCTTTCCACCTGAAAGAGTGTATGATTTGAACGGTTTATCCATATTATATTACTATGATACAGAGTACTAATGTTTACCAGTGGAAAATTTGAGACGCAAAATGTTTAATCTGGACAGAAGTAGGGCCTCGGCAAAATGTGATACAAATATGAGTTAGATTAACTAGCTACATGAAGGGACATATAGTGAGATGAGTCTGCATGAAATCAACTCAAGTTGGAGTCATTGCACGACAATTTGCG
>BQNB010104257.1:0-23857 GCA_026074375.1 Tanacetum coccineum | reverse complement strand
ATACGAAATGAAATAACACGAAATTGAAATTACATAAAAACTACTAACAACTTTAAACTAAAAATTAACCACTAGAAAAAATTACTCTCTAAGCTGGAATGATGGGGGTATTTATACCCCAAGCTCGAGCTCATTGCCATCTTCTCTAGATCCTTCTTCAATTTCATCTTGGCCCTCCGATCATTTCTCTTTCCTTGATTTTCATCTCAATCGTTAGATTAAAAGAGGGTGCACACGGATCATTGATGTGGCATATGGAGTGTGTTAGTATTGTGAGTGTATTCACTCACATACGTCACACCATCCAATCGAATCGTGAGATTATGCCAGGGTGGAATGGGATTGGGGTTAATTGAAAGTGATGGATGGGTTAAGGGTTGTGAGGGGGCCATTAACCCTAAGGTTAATTAGTGTGGGGGTGAGTGGTTTAGAAACTAGGGTTTATGGTGTGTTCTTGAGTTGTTCGTGTGTGTGTGAGTGAGTGAATCGCATTTGGGGGAAATAAGTTGCACAGTAACTGTAAAAATGTTTATAAGTTAACCGGGTTGGTCGGGTTAAGGGATGGGTAGGATCGGGTTGAATTGGGTTAGGGGATTGGTTGTGATTGGATGAGGGATGGATCCACGGGTAGTTTGACCCGGTCATATGACCCGCGACTTTTGTATATCTTTGGGGAAATTACATCTCCGGCCCTTGTGTTTGGCAAGCACAATATCAAGATATAAATGACTTTGGACAAATTGCATATTCAGCCCTTGTGTTTTATAAAACAATGGAGTTGGCTTTGGTTGACTGTGGTTTAGCTGCAGTTGACTGTAGAAGGCTGAGGCATGATCTCTCTGGCTTCGGCTTTTGATTTCTTTAGCTTCTTGATCACTCATCCGTTCTCGTGTCCGTTTTTGACTGATTTCTTGTGATATTTGACATATCCATACCTGCACACATAAAACTCAGATACAAGCACATTTTTGCCATTTTTGATCCGTTTTGGGTTTATTTGGGTTATTTTAAGCATAAATAGATATGTGTATTCTACACTTATCACATGTGATTAGGTAGATTCAATTTAGAAGAATCTACTTGACAGGATTTCTAGCTTAAGGTAATGGATCCTCTAATTCAAATGCATCAGATTCACCGTACTAGCTTGTTCTCATTACCGGAATGTCTCAAAGCAGACAACACAATAAAAGTGAATCGGTTAGTTACTATCTTACCGATTGAGTCGTCAAGTCATATATTAGCCCAAATCGATACATCCGGTTGTCATAAGTTTGAATCCATATAGGATGCGTAAGTTCATCTACCGCAGTGCTGTTTGATGTTTGACACTGGCAGGATTTCCTTCGTCATTGTGAATACTAAAGAGATCTCTCTGATGTGCTGGCAAGATCACATGCATAATGCGTAGGATCTTAGATTTCACTCGTTTTCATAATGTTTGAAGAACAAGTTTTAATTTTTAGAATAGTGTCCTCATGAGATTTATTGATGATTGCTTTTTTTGGCTCTAGACTTAAGAGTGCGTTTTTGGTTTTAGTGATCGTAGACTGGTGTTGACGGACATTTTTCATTACTTGCGATATCGAAATGAGTTTGTCAATAGATTACGTGTTTGAGTCTTCATGTGTTTGTGAGAGAAGGAATTTGCTCGGTTTGGCGAGAGGTGGGGGGAAAAGGAATATATTGGGATCCTTCTTTACTTGATTCTTTGGTTTATAAACTTTAAACATCTTGGGAACATAATTAACTTATTACTTCGTTCTCGTAAAGATCCACTAAGCCTAAAGAACCTATATAAACTTTTAATTGTATCTAACAACCTCCAGGCAATTTTTTGAAATTAGTGTTGCTTGTATCATAAGCGGTCATTGTCTCCTTTTGGATAGATTTTAACCTATAAGCATTAGTTAAAATGTGAAAAAAGTTTTTTAAGAGATCTTTAGTGGCTAGGGAGGGTTGTGCATTGCATCACTGGGTCCATGATATCTGTCTTCAATACCAACAATCAACATTGTGATTCTGATAGCATATGTATTGACCCGGTTTCTGTCTAAAGTTATATGGAGGGCTTCTTTCTTTAGACCCTTTATCCTTACATTTCTTTTTTATTCTTCAACCCCTTCAATATTTACCAAGACGTCTTCACTAGCACTTTATTGTGATTATTCCAGTGCTGCTCAATCTTAGCACAACTCCTTTTTGGGTGCATTATTCCTATATTTCATTCAATACATATTTCCTAAGGACTTCTAATTCTATATAGTGGAATGTCCTTGGGTAGATCCCTCTGGTTTTGGTTGGATCATCGGACTTATACCTAACCTTAACCACCTTATGACATCATCGCCATCGTGAATTAGTTGGTTGTTGGGTATAGAGATCGAAACCATAAAACCATTAGAAAATCAATCAAAGTACTCATGATATAAATCAAACTATTTGGTACTTTGATAGTTTCATTATTTAGAAATGCTCCCTCTACACATGTGCATCGAGATTCGAAAGAGTTTTGCACAAGGAGGAAAGAGTTATGCACTTAAGTCAAAGACGATCACATTACATTTTAGTCTAATTTTCTCCCCCTCAAAAATAGCATCCCACATGATTATTTTGATATCAATGGAATAAATTGGCTATTTGATATTTGAAGACACTTGGGAGAAAATGATAATAGCATGATTTTCTTAGAACATTTTCTATTAATCCCCCTTAGTTATTGAGGACCTACTATAGTGTTGAGTACATAATTTTGAAAGATTTTGAATTTATTAAAAACTTCTTGAAAAATTATACTCGAACACTATATATTTATGAAGTTTCACTACATGAATACAAGATGATTTTTGATAAATGACGTGAAACTTACAAAAACCGAGAACAACCGCTATTGTCACTCTGTTCGAATCAACAATCCGTGGTCACTCTCGTCATTCTTCTCTTAGAAGCTTTCATAGCTTCATCCCGAACCATCAATCCTTTCTTGAGTAGATATAGAGCTTTCTTCAAGATAAAGATGATATAAATTATAACACCAAAGTCAACTAAGTCCCGGATGTCGATAATTATTCCCTCTAAGTAGCCAAAATGGTACCATCAAAGTCAACTAAGTCCTGAATGTACACATTTCTTCCTGCAGGATACTAACTATCTAAAGGAATCACCATACATATGTGAACCTCTTTTATCAAATTTTACTACTTCTTCGAGAATAAGCTTAGTAATTAACCGGTCGGGGAAACCTTAATTGAATCAGAAACATATCTTCAACATCAAGGCTTCTAAAACTACGTAATTATTTCCAAACAATCCTAAGCCTTTTAAAACTTATGGGGTATTGGAAATATTGGTCGAATGTAGTTTTAAGCCTAAGCCACTAATCTTGAAATTATAATTAAGCCCCTAAAGATACTATCTTATGACAACTTAAGCCCTTGGAGTTAAAATAAATTAAATTCCCCTAAAATTATTATCCATTAAGTTAAAACTTTTTCCCTATAATTTCCTTGACGTGTTGAAGAAAAATCAAAAACACTTTCTCCTCTCGAACAAAGACTCATATTCTATTTAAAGATCTATTGAATTTGTTCGAGTGGTCGAATTTTCTTGAAAATATGTTTGTGATGTCAAAAACCGATTCTGATTTGATTAGAACACTTTTTAATTTGACTAACCCGAACATGATTTATAAAATCAATATTTTGAGAAAATTGTTCCGATTATAGAAGATTTATCTTCTTTTGAAAAATAAATGCACTGACACATACACTTATTTTATTAAGAAAGCACGGGGTGTGTAGCAAAGTATACACAAGCCTTTACATGATCATAAAGTAGATCATGCCCAAGAAAAAAATGAATTTCCCGTTAAGAGGCCAAGTTTTCTTTTTGACGAAATACTTGCCTTTAAGATGATGACCGGGTTGCAGTCTGAAATAACTGCAAACCATTGACATGTTTTGAAATCATTTGTAACTTCTGCTCGAACTTTATTTACAACCACGTGTCATTGTTGAATGACATTTCTAAGGCTGTAAATATTATCGATTCCAGAAGACATGTCAAGAAAAACATTTTTAGATTTTTGCATTTTTTAATTTTGTATTTGATATTCTGTTTTTATATTTTTGTATTTTGTTTTTATAACAAATTTTCAAAAATGGAAAATCTTTTTGTAGTTTTTGGATTTAATTATTTACATAGGATACATGAAGAGTTTCTACCAGTACTCTTCCTCTTCTTGTGCAATACATTTGACAGTATAGAGCTCAACAAGACCGTTTTCCACAAAATGGGTATCGGACTGTCACTATGGCTACATCAAATTGTAACACCCCCAAAAAACGTTGGGGTTCGCAAGCAGAAGTTTGCCGGGGGCGGTACTTCATAATACCAACCGCTAGATACAAAGGAGAAGACCTCTAAATGTGTCGTTTGAAAAGTAATCTCGTTGATTTCCTTGAAATTGATATAACATTTGTCCCATAATTGCATCACAATGAAAAGCTTGAAATTAACACAATGAGATTTGATCACTTGTATGTATGTAGAAATCCATGAATGAAATCTTGTCAGTTTAGACTCTAATGCACATCAAATAATCCAAGCATCTAATTCACCTGAGAAAAACATGCTTAAAACGGTCAACATAAAGTTGGTGAGTTCATAGGTTTATATTAAGTAATGATGTAAGATTCCAATGAAATGTTCTTTGCCACTATGTCATCACAGTACCATGTAAAACATTTAGTGACTACTGTCTCCCTACAGTATCATAAAATGATTGTATGACCATTTAAATCCTTAAATGTACTTATTTCGATGATAATATCTATATATAATATATAAGCAAACACTCAACCAATTACCTTTGCACAAGGATGTAACACCCCCAAAATCAGGTAGCAGCGGAATAGTATCATTGGGGTGCTACTTCAAGTACAACAAACAAGATATAGGAAATGACCAAGAATGGACATTTTAAGATAATATTTCATTTATAGCAAAATATCAGAGTTAATACATTAGGTCCCATAAGTTTTTGATGTCATAAACATCCAACATACATTTAAACAAAATCTCAAAAGATGACTTAAGTTTTATGAAAGACAAAATTTGCATATAATTTAGATAAAACACAGAATCATCTTCATTGTTATCCGCCACGGATCCCCCTTCAGTCTTATACCTTGGACCTTGAAATTTACATGCTAAAAAGTCAACACAAAGTTGAGTGAAATCATACGGTTTGTTGGTAAATTGGTAGGCCCCAGATTTCGATGTAATAATAGACTCTAAAACCACATTTAGTAGTCCCAAAAAGTTTATTATTGCCACTAAGCTCATGAACCCGAGCCTTAAATAGTTTTGTGCCCCCAAATGTATAGGATGCTTGCCAACAACCTAAAAGTCATTCTCAATGTTAAATGCACATGGTCAACTTGTGACCCAGAATTCCAGGTGGGGATTGTAGTCCCGATAGATTTATCCACAACACTCCGCTCACTACAATAGCAATTGGACGGTTCATTGATATATAGTAGGGACTTAATTGGCAATAGTGGTAACTTAGGCAATAATATTCAGGCAGTAATCTGGATAGCATACAGTTTAAAACACTTTGAAAACACTTAGAAAAAATACTTGTGTCCAATAGTAAAACAAGCAATGTAATTCACCCCGTAGAGTTTGTAAAACAATTAAGTGGTAAAAAGGGGGCTATGAACTCACAAAGTATTGAAATGTAATTGTACTGTAGTAAAATATATGAGTTTGTAAAAGAGCATGTATTCCCCTCGCGGGTTTATAAAACATTGAAAAGATTGAAATGCGAGACTATGAACTCACAAAGTATTGAAAAGTAATCACATTGTTATAAGATAAACGAGTATGTAAAAGAGTTTGTAACAAGCATGTATCCCCCTCGCGGGTTTATAAAGCATGTAAATAAGTAAAAGCGAGGCTATGAATCTCACCTTGAGTACTGATAGTCCAATAATCACAGATAAAATGTCACGCAAAACGTTTGATGCAACCTATTTAAATTAAGGTCGTATAAGTACCGAGTACTTCAATTTATAACATTGAATATAATCTTATAGTTGTTACATCGTACTATCGTTCGGGCTATCATAAATAAAGAGGTCATGACATGACGTTCGAGGAGTTAGGATACTTTAAATCGTAAATCCAACAACATCGTCGATACGCCATCCGAAGAGGCCTCATTATGAAACTCCCTAGTATTATAGCACTTTGATAACTACATAATATACTATATAGCTTAATCACCGACTAATCGTTTTGGTAAAAATGTATTTATAAAGTGAAAACGTTTATAATTAACCCTTTGGTAAAAATGACCTAATTTGGTCGTTTTAAGCCCGTTGCTCGCGTTTCTTACGTCCACGTCTTCGTAGTAAGACGAATGATCAAAATATAACATTTTCAAGTTTTCATGTTTCTGCCATGAATAGTGTTTTTACTGTTCACAACAGCTATATACCCGTTTTTACGTCTTAATTAGCGTAAACTCGTAATCGCGATAACTTATTCGTTTTAACTCCGATTTTAGTGATTCCTTCGAGTACGATCTCGTAATTAAAAGTTATATCATATTTTAGATGTTTTAAAAATAAAAGTTGCTGTAATGAATAGTAACTTTTATAAAAATAGTTTTATAAAAGTATTTATAGTCGTAAACTCGTTTTTAACGTATCTTTTTCGTTATAGATCGGTTTTTCGAGTTTCTTATCATTATGGAATCGTCATGAGGCGTATTATAATTATATTAAGTCAAACTTTCTGTATGAAATTCGGATTTTAGACAGCCCCTAGGTATTCATATGTATATCTTTATAAAAACCTTGTTTTTATGTATTAATTAATTTAGTAGTTTACTATAAAACTTTTGTAACCATATTTTACATATGTGGTACTTATAATAATATCCAATATCATCCCTAGTCCTTGTAAATTCATTGTAACAAGTTCAACCCTTTTACTTTCATTGTTTTCATTAGTATTTACATTAGATAACTTTAAAACCCTAATTAGTCCTTAAACATGTTTATACTTAAACCATAAGTTAACATCTTTAACTGATCTATTTTCCATGATATTTATAACATTAGGACATGAGAATAAGTGTATAAATTGATAAACTCAAATAAAAACCCATTTTACACATTTAAAAGTCATTAGTGGTGATTATGGCTATATTTAACATGTAACACATAAAATCATAAGAAATAAAAGTATAAAGATATTAGGAAAACCTTAGTGATGATGTATAGGATGTAAAATGAATGCTAAACCCGTGTTTAGACTGAAATCCAAGCTTTCAAGCTTATAACCCTAGATTAGGTTTCCAAAACCCTAATCTTTACTTTTTCTTCTTAATACTTGCAAAGGGTGATCCAAGGCTTGAATATGACTTAATACATCTTAGGATTGATGTATAAAGAGATGTATAATCTTAGAAAATCAAAGTGTGGATTTTGTTTGGCAAGGGTTTTGTGCCGTGGGTTTTGATGTATAAAAGGGAGGAAGAAAAATGAATTTTTCAAGTATAAGAGTATGAAAACTTTACTCATGCATGCATGCCTATTTATAGTAAAAATATCTCCTTAACTTAACCATAGTTACTTTCTAACTCTAGCTCATGGTTAACTAATCAAGTTGATAAAGGTGTAAGAGATCTTTTATTAAATATCTAGATATTATGAAAACTTGAAAAGTCTTGGTCCTAACATCTAATTCTCGGCATAATGCATATATATGTGATGTTATATTTATTATTTTGAGTATTGGGTATAATCGTGGGTATTCGTTTAGGCGTAGTTAGGTTTTAGAACTTCCGGGAATGCCTAAACGTATTTTATCGTGAAACGTAAGCATTTTACGTAACCAATAAAAGTATGATGAACAAGGTTATTAATTATCCTCATAATAATCATATAACACTTGCTTGATGTAAACATTTAATTGTTTAATGCCCGTTTACATGTCTTGATATTTTCAGACTACGCGATTTAGCTAACGATTAAAAATTAAAAGTGAACCGCACGAAGAGAAAAATAAATTAAATAGTGAATTAATAGTATTGTAAATGACCTGGAAATACGGAATGTTCAGTCCTTCCCCGTTTAAATGAGCCTTGTCTCAAGGTTAAGTTATGCGGACATTTGACGAAGGTAGGTTCGGAGAAAAAGATGCGGATTATTTTATCGGAATTGGTCTTATCGTTAAGGTATACTAAGCTCTTGCCGAGGTGTTCCAACGAACTTTGACTAATGGGATTCTTCTTCGCTTTAGCTTCTTCACATCTCGTTCCACGATCTCAAGAGGTTCTCAACCAAAAACGAAGATTTTTCATCAATTCCGATCTCATCCAAAGGCACCTGAACATCTGGCTCAGCCAAGCATTTCTTGATGTTCGACACATGAAACGTGTCGTGGACACAGCTTAGCTCATGAGGTAACTTCAGCCGATAAGCCACCAGTCCAACATGCTCCACGATTTCAAATGGTCCCACATATCGTTGTGCTAGCTTTCCTTTCTTACCAAATCGTACCACTCCCTTCCATGGAGATACCTTAAGTAACACTCGGTCTCCAACTTTGAATTCAAGAGGTTTACGCCTCTTATCCGCATAGCTTTTCTGGCGACTCCTATTCGTCTTCAATCTTTCCTTAATTTGAACAATCTTTTCAGTCATTTCTTGCACAATTTTGGGTCCAATAAGCTGACTTTCTCCAACTTCAGTCCATATCACGGGGGATCTACATTTCTGCCCGTATAGAGCCTCGAATGGTGCGCACTTAATGCTTTTGTGGTAACTGTTATTATAGAAAAACTCAATCAATGGAAGATGAGTATCCCAACTGCCACCAAAATCCATAATACAAGCTCGAACCATATCCTCCAGCGTCTGAATAGTACGCTCACTCTGACTGTCGGTCTGAGGGTGGTAAGTCGTACTCATGTCTAGTCTCGTAC
Organism: Tanacetum coccineum; assembly: GCA_026074375.1. Lineage (NCBI taxonomy): Eukaryota > Viridiplantae > Streptophyta > Magnoliopsida > Asterales > Asteraceae > Tanacetum > Tanacetum coccineum. The sequence continues at coordinate 14,856 of BQNB010104257.1, read as the reverse complement.
ACAACGCTTTCTGAAAAGCTTGCCATAAGTGTGACGTGAATCGACCATCACGGTCTGAAATGATTGACACCGGAACACCATGTCTCGCTACAATCTCATTGGTATAAATCTTTGCTAATTTCTCCGTCTTGTAGTCTTCACGAATAGGTAACAAGTGAACCGACTTGGTCAATCTATCCACAATGACCCAAATCGTATCATGCCCACTGCTACTTTTAGGCAACTTTGTGACAAAGTCCATTGTTATCTTTTCCCACTTCCACTCAGGAATTTCTGGTTGCTGACGAAATCCTGAGGGTTTCTTATGTTCGGCTTTAATCTTAGAACACGTAAGACATCTGTTAACGTACTCAGCAATCTCTCTCTTCATACCAGGCCTCCAATACAAGTCTCTTAGATCATAGTACATCTTATCTGCACCCGGATGTACTGAATATCTAGAAGTATGAGCTTCATCCATGATCAATTTCCTTACACCACTAATTGATGGAATCCAGATACGATCAAAGAAGTAAATTTCACCATCATCGCGTTGCTCAAAGTGTCTTTCTAATCCTCTTAGCCATTCAGTTGGGGATTTAAGATCCTTGGAAGCTTCACTCCGCTCTTTCAAAATCTTAGTCTTAAGTCCAGAATGAATAGTAATACTCATAGCACGTACTCGTCTTGGATTGAGTCTTTCTTTCCTGCTCAAGGCATCTGCCACCATGTTCTCCTTGCCCGGGTGGTATTTGATCTCACACTCATAGTCACTGAGTAGCTCGATCCACAGCATTTGACGCATATTTAAATCTTTCTGGTCAAATATGTACTGGAGACTCTTGTGGTCAGTGTAGATAACACTTTTCGTCCCATAAAGATAATGTCTCCAGATTTTAAGAGCGAACACCACCGCACCCAATTCCAGGTCATGGGTGGTATAATTTTTCTCATGCTTCTTCAACTGTCTTGACGCATATGCTAACACTTTGCCCCGCTGCATCAGCACGCTCCCAAAACCTTGTTTTGATGCATCACAATAGACCATAAAGTCGTCGGGTCCATCAGGGAGTACTAACACAGGAGCATTGCATAGTTTCTCCTTTAGAATTTTGAAAGCTTCATCTTGCTTATCGCCCCACACATAAGCCTTATTCTTTTGAGTCAACAGGGTGAGGGGCTTGGCGATCTTGGAGAAATTCTCAATAAATCTCCGGTAGTAACCCGCCAATCCTAAAAATGAACGGATTTCAGTTGACGATTCAGGAGTCTTCCAGTTCTTGACAGACTCAACCTTGCTAGGATCCACGTGGATACCGTCACGGTTGACCACATGTCCTAGGAACTGTACTTCTTGTAACCAAAATTCGCACTTTGAAAATTTGGCGTACAACTTCTCCTTCTTGAGTAAGTCTAAAATCGTCTTCAGGTGGACTTCATGTTCTTCTTTTGACTTTGAGTAGATTAAGATGTCGTCAATGAACACAATTACGAATTTGTCCAAATACGGTTTGCAGACGCGGTTCATTAAGTCCATGAATATTGCTGGTGCGTTCGTCAGCCCAAATGGCATGACTGTGAACTCAAAGTGCCCGTATCGAGTTCTAAATGCGGTCTTCGGTATATCTTCCTCTCGGACTCTCAACTGATGATATCCCGAATGAAGATCTATCTTAGAGAAACAACACGCACCTTGTAATTGGTCAAACAAGTCATCAATTCTGGGGAGAGGGTAACGGTTCTTTATAGTCAACTTGTTTAGTTCCCTGTAGTCAATACACATTCTCATCGAACCGTCTTTCTTCTTGACAAAAAGCACTGGTGCTCCCCATGGTGAAGTGCTTGGTCCGAATAAAATCCTCTCTTTTAAGCTGGTTTGACAATTCTAACATTTCTGAAGGGGCTAACCGGTATGGAGATCTAACAACTGGCGATGCGCCTGGAATTAGATCAATGCGAAATTCTATCTCTCGCACAAGAGGTAAACCTAACAGATCATCTGGAAATACCTCAGGGAAGTCTCGGACAACACGTATGTCATCAAGCTTTTTCTCATCAGCCTTGATACATGCAAGTGAACGAAGATCCTTTTCCGGCCTCGTCAGCCTTGAAACTATCAAGAATCTATGCCAATTTCGGAAGAGGAATATGGACCAATCTTCTCATAACAATAATGATAGCTCGTTGGTATTTACCAACCAATCATTCCAATGATAACAACAAAACTTCCTAGCAGGGATGGCAACAATCTAATTTTGAATACATGGATTTAACAAGACTAAGGTGCAACTACGTAAAATGGTATTGGTGCTAATGACATTTCCGTTTGCTAACTCTACTTCGTAGCTAGTGTTTAAAGCGGTTGGGGCAATATCAATAAAAGGTGTAAATGCAGTAGATACAAAACTCTTCTCAGCACCAGAATCAAAGAGGATACAAGCGTAGTGATCATAAGAAGAAATGTCCCATGACCACATTCGGATTCTGCAGCGGGTTTTTCAACCACCACATAAGCACTTGCAACAGCTCCCTCATTTGGGATGGTTCCTATCCTAAGGACACCTGTTCTTGTGTAGTGTCCCCTTCTCCCCACAACCAAAACATGTCATATTCTGCAAAGCATTTCCTCTTGTATCTGGAAACCTAACCCGACAATCCTTCTCCTCATGACCAAGCCTACCACATTTACCACACTTAGGAGGGCATTGTCCATTGTGGTGAGAGTTGCAACGGTTGCACTTTGGTAGATTTCCAGCATAACCTCTACCCTCGGCTGGGGCTGCAGCATAGGCCCTGGCAGTTTCCTGCCTCCTGTTTTGTTGTATGATAGTTGTAGTTTCAGTTGCGGTTGAAGTATGTTATTGTTTATTGTTGTTTGTTAGGTTATTGTTGTTTGGTGTTTCTTTGGTTGTCTTCCATTTTCCTTTTATTGCTTTCACCAATTCTAGCAGCCCTACCCTGAACTGATTGCTCGACCAGTTCACGGGCCATGTTGATTGCCTCATGCAAGGTCGCAGGCTTTGAAGAAGTGATGTTTCCTTTGATTCTTTCAGGAAACCCACGAATGTACTTTTTAATCTTTCTAACTTTCAGGTGGAAACCAATTCAGGACACACAGAACTAGTTTATGGAAACGATTACTGTAACTTCGATATCCATCCCCTTTCAAAGTCAAAAGTCCAAAGTTTCTACGTTCCATCCTTTGGATTTTCAGTTGCTTGGGCAGTATTTAGTGTCATCATAGCTTTCACCTTGCTCCAGGCGATCTTATTACATTAGCAATCCCAACGCTGAACATTTTCCGTTCACCAGGTTAAGAGCACGACCCTCGAACATTACACATAGTCAAATTACACTTTGGTCATCTTCAGTCCATTTGCAAATTTCAAACACTTGCTCTATCTTTTTGAACCAACATTTCAGTCTGACTACACCTTCAGTCCCCTTGAAAGAGTGAGGCTTGTCATTCATAAATGTCTTATACGAACATCCATGCATCTCTGGTACAACAGTTCCTCTAGTATTTGTTGATCTGGATCCACCATATGTTTGAGTCAGCTCTATCTTTTCATATTATTATCCAAATGGCCTTGGCCACACGCTTTTTCCACTAACTCCCCCCTAACCCAAGAAAATATCTTTAAATCTCCTGGGCGACATGATTCCTGGCAACACAAGTACATTAATTCGTTGAGCAATTTGTAAAGTTATGGCGAGTCATGGCACATGGTAAATAATGGTGAATGATATAAATAATCATAAATTTATCAGGATGGTCATTATTTACATAATTGACCGATAGAAATAGATACTGATATGTCAAAAGATAGACGTAAGAGATCGAATTTAAACCAAGTATTATATATCTAAGATTATATATAATGCAATAATGACAATCGGAAAAGTAAGTAAGGATCAGGGAATACCTCACAGGATATCGGCGATAGCGAAGATGATTATGTATTTAAAAATGAAAGAAAAAGAAAACCTTTAAACTTTGTTGTTATAGACTAGGTTTTGAAATAATCCTATTTCCCTCAATAACCTTGGCTCTGTACCATCATGTAACAACCCAAAATCAGGTAACAGCGGATGGTAACAATGGCGGTGCTACCGGTCAAAATACAACAATCAAGATATAGGAAACGACCCTTACATTGACGTTATAAGATAAGATTTCATTTCATGCCATAGCAAAATAACAAAGTTCATACATTAAGGTCCCATATGTTTTAAAAGTCATAACATATCCACAAGCGTTTTTAATTAAACAAAATCATCATTACAACCCAAAAGTGTGACTTAAGTTTTTATAATAAAAGTATGCATCGAATTTAAATAAACACAGAATCCATCTTCATTGATATTCGTCACGGCTCCCATCCAAGCTTATACTTTAGGACCTGAAATTAACAACCTAAAAGTCAACACAAAGGTTGAGTGAATCCATAGGTTTGCGGTAAAAGGCAGTGGACCACAATGATTTAATTAATTAGAAGCCATGAATCATAGATTCAACTATTCCAAAAACAGATTATTGCACTAACTCATGACACCAAACCTAACACGGAATAAGTAATCATAATATATGCCCACGCAGTACAAAGAATGAATCCAAACAAGCCAACGTATTATTCAAATTGTTTAAATGCACCATGATCAACTTGTGACCCCAAAGAAAGGTGGGGGAGTTGTCAGTCCTGATAGATCGTCCTCACACTCGCAGCTTACTAATATAGGCAACACACTTCATGATTACAAGGGGACTTAGTTGGCAAGGGTTACTTAGGCAATAATTGATCACGAAAATAGCAAACAGTTTTTAAAACACTTGTGTCCGAGTAAAACAGCCTTAATTTTTCACCCCGAGAGTTTGTAAACCAGTAATAGAAATGGGGCTATAGACTCACCTCGAGTGAATGGTAATCAACAAGTATTCACAATAGAAAAATGCGTCAAAAAGGAATTCGAAGGCAACCTAATCCAATATAGGTCGTATAAGTACTAAACACTTTGATTATTTATAGGTTCTTATATCTCAACATACATCGTTTCGAGCTATCAAATTTAAAAAGGTAATAGTATGACGTATGGAGGAGTTAGTACACATTAAATCGAAATCCCACAACTATCGATACGCACCCGAAGAGGCCTCATTATGAAACTCCCTAGTAATATAGTACTTTGATTAACTAATACCACATATAATTCTATATAGCTACATCACCATCTAATCGTTTTAGTGAAATCATATTTATAAAGTAAAACGTTTATAAGTATACTTTAGTAAAACTGGCGTAACTTTCTCGTTTTTAGTCCGTTTCTTTCGTTTCTTACGTCCACGCCTTCGTATTAAGACGAGTTATCAAAATATAATATTTTCAAAATTTGAGTTTTTCTGATGAATAGTGATTTTACTGTTCATAACAGTTATATATTTATTTTTATAGATTTAGTTATCGTAAATCTCGGTAAAATAGCGAAGCTTTAATCCGTTTTAATCCGTTTTAGCGATTCATTCGAGTACGATTCGTCGTATTTAAAAGTTTTATCATATAATATGTTTTGAAAGAAAAAGTTTTTCAAAGGTGAATATTAATTTTTATAAAATAGTTTTATAAAAGTATATATTTAACGAAAACTGAATCTGTCGTATCTTTTCGTTATAAATCGGTTTTTCGAGTTTTCTTAACATTTGGAAATTGTCATAGGTGTATTAATTTATAAAAATGTAAAACCTACTGTCAAAAACATGAACTAAAAACAGCCAAAAATGTCTTTAATCTCACATGAAAACATAAAGCTTTCTTAATTAAACTTTAATCACTAGTTTATACTTCAAACATTGTTTCCACTTAAACCAACAGTTAACATACTTTATAATCTCATTATCCATGATTACCAATCACATATCATATGAAAAATGTACCAAATCATAATCACAAAAAGTTATCCATTTAACATGTTTTAATAACACCTAAATGAGATTTATTATATAGAACATGTAAACACAAAAAAATGATAAAAGTAAAGACATAAAGGTTTATAGATAACCTTATGGTGATAAATGATGATGAGAAATATAATCTAAACACTTGTTTAGATTTCTAAACCAAGCTTGCAAGATTAGAAATCTAATATCCTTAAGTAACCCTAAATTTGATCACATTTCTTTTCTCAACCTTGAAAATACTTAACCTAACCTTCAAACCATCTTAGTAGGTCTTAGATATGTTATGTGTATGTGGTGTAATTGTTGTAAATAAAATTTTTTTAACGATTGGTGTTGTTTTGTGTGTGCCCTGAGAGCTAGTAGAAGGAGGAGGGAGAGATTTTGCTTTGTTTCACCAAGGAAATGAGAGATGTGTGTGTATCCTTTCTAGTTTAGGCATTATATACTCTTGTATCTAGATGCAATAAGCGCTAGACACATAATAGACACAAATGAGGAATTCTAGGGAAAGTCTTGTTCTTGGTTCCTAAAAGATGAGAACATCTCATGAATTTAAGGAATGTGTTTTTCAAACTAGTAATATCTTTGTGTTCTTATCCCTAGCCGGCCACATACATGTATATACATAAGATATTTTGAAATTTTTGGGTATTGGGTACAATTGTGGGTATTTGTTGAAGCGTAGAAAAGTTTTGGTGCTTCCGGGTATGCCTAAATGTATTTAATTGCGAAACGTAAACGTTTTACGCAACCAATAAAAATAAAATATAAAAAGTTTTTTATTACTTTTGTAAAAATAATATAATGCTCGCTTGACGAAACTTTTATTCTTTTGGTGTCTGTTTACGTTGATTGTTAATTTATAGCTTACGCGATTTAACTTAACTAATAAAATTAAAAGTAAACACGTACGAGAAAAAAAAAAACAATTAGTGAAATATATGACGTCGTAAATGACCTGAAAATACGAAATGTTACATGAAAAGTGTCCCATCTTGTGGCAGTTGAAACACTCTACTTTGGACTTGTCATATCCAGCTGTGTCACTCCCATTGATAGTGATCTTTCTACTAGTTTTCTAGAAAAACCTTCTTGTCCTCATGCTCAGCAATGCTAACTGCCACTTCAAATCTATCTCTTCTATGTCATCTTCATGGATTTGTTCAAGGTCCTCATATACAAGTTGAGACCCGTTTGGTTGACTGGCCAAAAATGCATAAACAGTGTCATCACTTAAGTTAGCAGTACTAACTTGAGTACTAGCAGTGCTAACTTGAGTGCTAGCAGGGCTAACTTGAGTGCTAGCAGGGCTAACTTGAGTGTTAGCAGTACTAACTCCATAAGCAGTATTAACTTCATTAGTACTGCTAGGGGATGACACAAAATCCATATTCTGAGAATGTGAGCTTGAGCTTGAGCTTGTAGTTCCTTTAACCTCTTGTTCAACAATCTTGAAATTGTTGTAGAGATCATCAAAGCTCATTGTGTCTAGATCAGGTTTATTCCTCCAGACCACAACATGAGTATTCCACTCAGAAGGCAAACTTCTTAAAAATTTCAAATTGAGATCTTCTTGTGAAATGTTTTCACCCAAGATAGCTAGCTGACTTACAATCTTCTGAAGCCTGTTAAAAATAGAGTCAAGAGACTCTGTGCTTGGAGCACTAAAGTTCTCATACATTTGCTTCAGAAGAGTCTTCTGAGTCTTCTTTGTGGCTTCATTACCACCAAATCTTGTTTGTATAGCAGCAAACAAAGTCTTAGCATCCTTGTACTGATTAAATGTCATTAGATGTTCATTAGGAAGTGCCATCAGTAACATACTTCTTGCCTTCACATCATTCTTCTTTTGAACCTTTTCTTCAGTAGTTACAGGACCTGGTATTAGTGTAGTTGAGGTACCATCAGCATTTGTTGTTGTTTTAGTTGCTGGTTTGAATGAGTTTCTATTCTCTATGACATCCCATAAAGCATAGTCTTGTACTTGAAAGTATTGCTCAATCCTTAGCCTCTACATATCATATTCACCCTGTTTGAGAATGAGCAACTTTGCAGTTGTAGTGAGTTGTGCAGTTTCAAGATCCATCTCTTCCTTATTAGTAGAGAGTTCTTCTTGTTAGTTTCTTCTAGATCAAAGTTTCAGAACACAAGCTCTGATACCACTTGTTGATCCTAACTTAAGATCTATTCTTTAGCTTATAAAGGTTAAGTTACTTTGGATAAATCCAAAACAACTATGGTAGAAACTTTATGAATACTAAAGAGTATGCGAAATCTAATCTTTAACACAGGTAGAAGGAATATTTGACACACACTAAAATTTAAGAATATGATTATATACAAAAGAGGAAGGAATGGGACAGGAGAAAGAAAAAAAGGAAAATAACCCAACTCAAGACGCCCTATTGTTCCTAAGGCTCCCCACAGCCGCACCCCCGCCGGGCTCCGTCTCCCCCACCTCATCCAAGCAACCCCAACATCAACATACAGAACCACCTCCGTCCAAATGTGTTACGAACTCGATGATAAACCACCCCCTGCAAATCACCGACATGAGGACTGCATAACCCTCCCATAACCTACGATCTCCTTATATACCCCCAAGAGCGTCATTTACACGAAAACTAACAGATACTTCCCTAATATACAAATCTTTATGATTGCATATTCTATCTAACTAAATAGCAGTGTTGTAAATACCGTTACCCTATCAGGCGCCGATAATCACTGCTATATCGCGATCTCTGTTCAACCGATACGTTTTTTCACTTAACGGATAAAAAAATCGGATTTGGTCAACATTCCATCAAAAACAATTGGTCAAAATCGGCCGATTTTTAGGTTTTTTTTTTGGTATTCTGATTTTCTTGATCGTGATTTAATAAAAGTATACAAAACTGAATTAAAACTACACATAATGTATATTTTACAACATAAACATAAGATATATATAAGTCACAAAAATCAATAAAATATTAAAAAAGCTTACTAAAAATATATATATTATATTACAAAATCCTTTATAATTTAAGGGCGTCTCCGCCAAGAAACCGATATATCGCCACCAAGACCGATATATCGCTTAAAGGGGGTCGACCGCCGAGCGATATTTACAACACTACTAAATAGAATGTACACTGAATAAGTTAATACTTATCACTTCATACGTCTTCATCCCTTTAGCAGTCTTAAGTCTTCATGCATCAGTCTTAACTCCTTCAGCAGTGTTAAGTTAGTACTGACAGTACTAACTTTCTTCTAGCAGTACCAACCAGTTAGTATTGGCAGTTGTAATCTTGAGCAGTACTAAGTCTTTGGCTTGGCAGTACTAAGTGTATGAGTTTAATTCCCAACAATCCTTCCTTAAACTTGTGATTGACGTTCAAATCTACAAGTTTCTCTGAATTAAACCATCCGTGCTGAGAGGATGCTTCCAAACACTTTATTGTCTTGGTCTGTTTGCTTGTATGAAGATTTTCTTTAGAAGCTCATTTGCCATCTTTGAATTTGTTACTACAAACAACTTGTTAACCCAACACAACAAGTCAGAAACTCCTTTTGATAATGGACTATTCTTTCTCTATCCAGTGCGATGAACACAAATTATTCCCCTCTCTATAGACACATGATAAACCATACATGTATAAATAACACACGAGTATTCAACAATCATGCACATCATCTCTAAAGTTATCCATAGTTGCGTATCATTAGTAATTAGGTTTAACAACCTCTCATTAATTCAACCCATAAGGTTTCTTTCTTTGTCATCAGTAGGTTCTGTTGAACTGAATCTTTCTTTAACCAAATTCCATAGCATTACCAAGTCATCCCTGTCAAAGATTTTCAACATATCCTCAAAGAATTGATATGCTTCTGTATGATTACCAACCCTGGTGATCTTCTAATATTTTTTAGATTCTTTAGTGTAAATCTCCCAGTCAATGATTGGATATTTGACTTGTAAGGCTTCAACATAAACTTCTTCCACTAGAACTACCATCATCATTTGTATACACAAAATCACTCTTACTGACAATTCTTTATTCTCTTCTTCTGGTTTTTACTTGGATTGATCCTGAAGCATCATTCTAGTCTACACTTGCCTCTTAGAAACCTCATGCGCGATCAAGTTCTGCTTCTACAAGACCCTTTTAGTACTGCCAACTTCTGCAAAATTCAATAATTGTTACGCTTATGAACTGTCACCATTGCCTAACATCTGATGCTCTCCTTTATCTCTAGTCTCCATGGGTATAAACGCGTCAATTGACATTCCTTCATTGTAGTTTTTCTACCAAATAATTCCTACATAAGCTCATCAAAAGAATGAATCTTTTCCAATTTCTATAGTGTATGAACTCTTCCATTTTGGCTTGATGTATTTATCATATAATTCCTTTGTGATCTGTGTCATGGGCCTTAATTCCTCTTTGCATCAGCCTTTTGTGCAAACACAAATATTTCATATCTCTAATTAATAAGATCTACAAGCATCTGTTGATTAACTTCACTGTACTTGTTCTTTCCTCTGCTTTGTAGTCATCTTAGATGCTCTTCCATCACTTTAACTCTTGCCACCAATCTATATGTTTCCACATTCTCCTCACTAAAAGATTGAGATGCTTCATGACACTCTAGCCATCCCTTTGTCTTTCATCTTTATCCATTATCCTCTTGCACTCACTCTTCATGAATACAGACCTCTTTGTTCTTGCTGTAATTTTTTAGTTCTCCTTAGTCTGTTCATACCCTCAGAACATTCCTCATTTTTACCTTTTAACTTTATCTTGACTACAACTGGGGAAGGATACCCGATTTAACCTCTTGAAGCCATCCAGTAGTACTAACTGGCAATTGAATATGCACCAACAGTACAAGTTCCACCACTACCAAGTACTAACTGTCCTTCTACTTCCTTCTATGTACATAAAGTGTGAACATTTATTTTAGCTGCATCTATAAGAATTATAGTTACACTAAGAACTCCCAACTGATCTTCAGGTTGATCTTCTCCTTATGTAGGAGTAACCAAAGTAACTCCTGTATCTTGATCAATTTCTTCTATCATCCTCCCCTGTTTAGAAGAATCCGGCTGAATGCCTCTCATCAGTGACACACAACAATTTGGCTCTTCCTTCTGGAATGACATATCTTGACAGTTACGTTCTCTAAGACTTTCTTCACCTCCTGAAAGCTTGGTATAAAAGCAACAACCATATACTGTGCTTAGTGATTTTTTGTTTCAAATCTGCTCCAAGCTTCCACTAATTCTAATAAATGTTGTTACATAAAACCGTCGAATATCTTGTAAGTTTCAATACTGCCCTCATCACTTCCAAGTGTGTGAACTCTTAGGAGAGGTAAATCACAGGGAGGTGTAGGTACCCTCTCAGACGCAAGTACTGAGCAATGGAACACACACACACACACATGGCTTTCTGGCACCTAGACTCTACCACCTGCACCATTCCCTAAGGAAAAGGCATCATTAGGTTATTCATGATTGAGGTCCTATAATGTTACTACTGAGGTCTACGTTGCATCTAAGCTAGCAAGCAGTTAGTTTGGTAGCCCCTATAATACCACTCTATCATCCCACTCCTCATAGACAACCTCATCTGGTACATTGGGTATAGGATCACTAGTCTAAGGTAACTCAGTGACCTTGTTTAAGGCTTGACTAGGTGTTTGAATCTTTTGGTGGTGATGATTGATATCCATACATTAGGATTGGGTTCTTCATTAGTAGGTTTAGCAGTAGAAGTGGTGTTTTGATTTCAGAGGGATGTTCCTGAAACATTCACCCTCTTCAGCGTTTAATTGCTAGCAAACTTTGGAACAAAGGTTGTGTGATCCCTTAGAAAACCTCTTTTCATATGCTAAAAAGTTTTGGAGTTAAATTAGGAGCAATATATTTTTCGTTTGTAGGGATTAAGGAATCTTTGTTCCTTGTCACAAAAATATTTGGAATAAATCGTTGGAACAACTAAAAATTTATATCTTTACTATCCAAGGTTTTTTTTTCACATAGGTAAAATAAATACCATCTAAAATCAATTTAGAAAATTAAAGCTTCTGTTGATCCGCCAAGCAAATATACATTGCTATAGATTTGCTACTAAGTTGTTCCTAAGAAGTTTTCTTAAGGCTAAGACAGTGTAGGATGGAATGGATAAAAAATCTCCACTGAGGGAAAAATTTGCCTGTTTGAAAAGTCAATTTATCATCAGTTAAAACATACCCCATCAGTGAGAGTTGATCAAAAATTTCAGTAGTTGGCAAAACACTAATACCATCTACATCTGCTAATTGAAGATGTCTCCTAATAGATGCTTCGGTAACAGTGAATTCTTTTCCATCAACTATGGCAGTTATTTCTTGTTCTCCATTATCAACTGTTTTGATAGTAGCAGTCTACCAAAACTTTTTGATGAGAGAAACATAAATAGTAGGATTCTTAGTAAGAGCATACCTTATATGACTACCATTGAGAAAATCTACTATCTCTTGGAATCCTTCACTTCCAGATGGTTTCTTTAGATAAGCAACCATGTTGTGTTTGTCGCAGAATTCCAAATTCGCCATTGTTGATTAAGAGAAGTTTGATTAAGGTCTGGGATAGGTTCGTTTATGAAAGTACATGTATTGGACAAAATCAATTGAGATTATATGGAGAGCACTTAAGGTTTTGATTGGACCGACTGAATAAACTTAATTCTTTATAGATCGTGTTATTTGAACAAGGTTTTATTACCATACGTTTCCACCAAGCCTCAAATCTATATGATCACTATAGATCATGTTACCACCTGTAACAGGGATCAAGTTACCTTGATCTTGAGGCTAAACCACACAAATTAGCTAGATGTCTACATTGTATATTGTGTACACACACACATACTTTTCTGGATATCTAAAACTATGTCTATGAAACTCTTTATATAGAGAGTTCAAGACTTACAAAGGAAGATAAACATTAGATAACTAAATCTTTTAAACATTAAGGAAATATCCTTCTTGTCTCAATCCTTTATCTCTAAGGAGATCTTCTAGAATTCTTTAATCTTTTTGATATCATTGACCAAATCTTCCATAATTCTACACCAGCTTGTAGAATTCTTTAATAACGATTTTGATCCTTTTGTTTCATTCTTTTGTTCTTTTATCTCATCAAATCTATAATTCCTAACAATTTTGCCACTACCTTATTTAACTCTGGTGTCGACTATAGTTTTGTTTCCACTACTTTTATACCTCTGTTAGGCCTAGAGCCCAATGACTTAGGTTTTAGATTAGAGGATCTAGATAGCTAGCAGCATCTAGTAGAGGATTGGTAAGGTTATTAAGAGATTGCGAAACTAGAAATCGAGGTATGTCCTTGACATCGATTTGATTCATTCGGAGCATATGGGATTTTTGGATTGTGATTATAGGTAAGGGGGGGAGATGGGCACGGGGGGGGGGGGCGGGTGGAATTGGTTTGTCTAATCATAAGGCTAAAAATAGATTTGTCATGAGAAAGTACTTGAACACATACCACGACTAAATGCGCAAGGATGCTTAGAGTAATAGGAGAAATACCAGCAAAGAAAGCGCGGACTTTTGATGAAAGAGAGTTGTTGTGAGTATAGAGATTTTCCCAAGGTGTGTCAGGATGATGTTATCAAGATTGCCACTCTCGGAAATTGGTCATCTAGGATGAGTTAAATCCCTGGAGTTGTACCAAGTTGACAAAGTCACCCTATCTTTTGGCACCTTCTGAATTGGAGGAGTTGCCGGGATAACTCAAGTAACTCCAGGACAAAGGTTTCATTTGACCAAGCTCATCGCCTTGGGGAATACCGACTTTGTTTATGAAAATGAAGGATGGTTTTCTTTAGGATGGTGTGTTGACATATAAAGAGAATGAAACATTGACTGTTAAGAATCAGATATCCGCTTCCTACGACTGATGATCGATTCGCACCAACTGCGAGGTCATCAGTTTTTCCTCAAAGATGATCACTTAGGACTGGATACCATCAGCTGAGAGTACATGAGAGCATTTAGAAGACTTGAGTTTAGCACTCGTTATGGACATGTTCGAGTTCACAGTAATGCCTTTTGGTTTGATTAACGCACCAACGGTATTCATGGACTTGATGAACATAGTTTGTAGGCCTTATCTTGATAAGTTTGTGATAGTGTTTATAGACGATATCTTAATATACTCTAAGACTCGATAGGAGCATGTAGAACACTTAAGGGTAGTCTTAGAACTGCTCAACAAGGAGAAACTGTATGCTAAGTTTTCTAAGTGTAAATTCTGGCTAAGAGAAGTGCAGTTTCTTGGGCATGTGATAAATGGTAATGGGATTCATGTAGACCCGAGTAAGATTGAAGTTGTTAAGAATTAGAAAGCCCTTAGAACTCCATCTAAGGTTCGTTCATTCTTAGGATTGACTAGATATTAACATAGGTTCATTGAGAACTTTTCTAAGATAGCTAAGTCTCTTACTATCTTGACTCAGAAGTGTAAGACTATCGATTAGGGTAAGGAACAAGAATTGGCATTTTAAACTTTAAAGGCAAAGTTGTGTAAATGCGCCTGTTCTAGCTCTCCCTGATGGACCAGAAGACTTTGTGGTATATTGTGATTCGTCTGGGTTAGGACTAGGCTGCGTGTTGATGTAGAGAGGTAAAGTGATAGCATATGTGTTTAGGCAGTTGAAAATTCATGAAAAGAATTATACGACCCATGATTTGGATTAGGAGCAGTTGTGTTTTCCTTTAAGATTTGGAGACATTATCTGTATGGGATAAAGAGTATCATCTATACGGATCATAAGAGTCTCCAGCATATCTTTAGTCAGAAAGAGTTGAATATGCGACAGCGTCGCTGGATAGAGTTGCTTAGTGATTATGATTATGAGATTTGCTAC
>BQNB010104256.1:0-23857 GCA_026074375.1 Tanacetum coccineum | reverse complement strand
CAATTTCACTATTCATTGGGGAAACGACCCGGGTGATCATACTTGCCCGGTTAAACTTACGTATTTTATATTATATTATATTTTTTTTTGAGAGTGAATTTTTATCAAGGGTAACTTGGTAATTTTCTTAATTTCTCTTTTAAAAGTATTATATTTTATATATATTTTACGTGTGTAAAACTACCGAATCAATCCCTAACTAAACTCACTTCAAACCAAAGCAAAGAAGCTGATGCAAAAGGCAAAAAAGAATATGAGGAAGATTAACTTCAAGAAGGCAGTCGCACAGAAATTCAGAGAATATGATCAGAAGCTGGAAGCATTTGAAAAAGTTGTCCAATCAAAAGTTCTGACAGAAATCAAGAAGCTTCTACCTAGTCATATCTCAAAAGCCTTTGCAAATTACATTAGGCTTCGTCTTAACACCTCTATGCTCGAAGTTATGAAAACCAACCAAATCAATCTCTTCACTCAATTATCCACCTATACTGATGATCTCTTAGATATGGATCTAAAAATAAAGTTGCTGAACAGAACTCACTCGAACAAGTCAAATGAGACTCATACCACACATCAGCAACTTTATGATGCCCTTTATGAATCTATTACTCTCTATTAAGATGTACTCGATGCTCAAGCTATACAATCATCCTTTCACAAAAGGTATCACGATAATCAAGATCCTCCTAATAATTATGAGGCGGAGAACAATAAGAAAAGAAGAAAGGATGTTGGTGAACCTTCTTCTAGATCATCTAGGCAAAATAGATCTCCTGTGGTTATAGTACAAGATGATACACCTGCCAAGCAACCCCTGAACCAAGCAGATATTCTTATCCAAAAACACTCCAAACCAGAATGGTTTCTAAAGAAGTCAGGGTCAGCTAAAAGGAGAACGGCATGGTTTGATTTATTCTTGAAATCAGACATTGATAAGGATGAAAATCATATTCTTGGACCATTAACTGTCGCCATAGCAAAGAAGTTTAAAGAATTGATCTAGAAGGACGAACTTACAATAGCAGATCTCGAAGGTGCATGATTAGAACGGCTAAAGGTGCATTACAACAATGGTGTGGAACTCGAATACTATGTATGTCAACTCAAAGAACCAGTATTATCAGAAGCTCAGTGGAACAGTGATGAAAGAGATGTCTCTAAACCCAGATCATTTGAATGACACATGATGACATCAAATAACGTCTATTTTATAGCATCATTATCCCATGTTATTAACCCATTTTGTATAACTATTGCAAAGAATTATTACTTAATCGTTTATATTTGAGAATTGCAGTAATTACGGAGTACTTGGTGAATATTAGCAAAGGGCGGGCATTCTAGAGCTTAAAATGAAAATATTTTGAAGATTACTATTTTGGAGACCAATACACTGTATCCATCAAAAAAGATACGGCGTATTCGTGTCTGCACTCACCAAAGACCACAAAGGAAACTAGTTCAATACGCCGTATCCAGTGAAGACCAATACGTCGTATTGGAGATATAGCAGGTGAATATTCTGGAAGATATCAAACGTGACCCCTACTCCAAGAAACCCCAATACACCGTATCCAATACATTGGATACGCCGTATCGACACCGACTCTAGACCCTATAAATACAAAACTCAAAAATGAGTTTTATGTGTGCTAAATCATATTCTCGATACCTAAACCACAAAAGTCAATTTTCAGAGGAGAAAAAGAGCAGAAGAGGTCTTGCAATGCATTCCAATCTATAGGAGACAACGTGTAATTTCTTATACTTTTGTAATCGTTTAGTTTTTGGTATCATTCGTTAATTCGGTTAGTTTACCTTGGCTAAGCCATTACTCTTGTATTAATTATGATGTTTGAAGGCTAATACCTTCAGGTATTAGCCATTATTATGAAGATCTAAATGTTTGGTTTTGTTTATATCTCGATTGCTTAATTTATCGTCGTATGCTTGGTTATGTTTATCAATTTATACTTGTTTATGTGCTTTAATATGCGACCTATCATTTAATTGGATCTAGTGATACGGACCAAGTAATCTAGATGTCGGGATGGCTCTCCATATAGTGATTTATACATCTAGAATCATAGGATCACAAATATTGTCTTGCTAAAACCGTGCTAAGGATACGCTTCTGACTTAACTAGTTAACGGAAATTGCCTTTGGTTTATTGAATAAGTTGACTAGCAGGTGAACCTAGATAATTCAACAAATAAAGTTCTGATTCCATTGGATAGTTGGACAAGTGGAATACTAGAGTATAAATCGTCGTTAAGCAGGAAGTGGGTAAAGTCTCTATGAGCTAGGGTTTAACAAGATCACCATTGCTTTAATCCCTAAGATAGATTATAATTAGAAAATAAGGATGCTTTATGCGGATGCTTTAATTGTGACAGAATTAATGTGTCTAGGTCTTAGGATGAAGTCCCGCCTAAGTCTAAGAATGATATGCCACCTCGAGATAAGTAATCATTGCACTGAATAAACAAACCAACTTCTAATCGGATTAATGATGGCTAATACAATTTTCTATCATAAGGCGTGACCGCTCTTTTACCTTCTGTTAATTTGCTTGCGTCGGTTAAAGTGTCTTGAATTGATTGTAGTCACCACCAAACTCATGCCGGTCTCTCAGGCTGAAACCCCCTTTTACCTATTAGAATTAGGATTAGAACTAACATAGGATTAGCATAGGTTTTACTTAGATTAGAATTAACTTAGATTAGATAACCAAAATATTAATAAATTGAGAGATTTAACCTCGCTTCAAGTGTTCGACACCCTACTTACCACGAATCTACCACCGACCGGGTACACTGCCCGTTAAAGTGTTGTTTTTGGTTAAGTTGGCAAAATATAAATTTAAAACTTGAATCATAAAAATATACACCACACAAAGACACATCAACACATGTCAAAAAGTACAAAACCGCATCCTTACTTCTACAACAACGACTACTCTTACCTTTTGGATCTTAGCACAGAAGAGAAGTACACTACTTCTATCGCTAAACATTATGTTGCGAGATACTACAAAGAAGGTATTGAGGATAGGATCCCTGAAAGATGGAGCAAACAAGTTTGTCGCTATCACTTTGAAGCTCTTAATGGTATACACCATTGGAAAGATGATAGAATTGATTTCTTTAAAGCAGGAATAAGTGTCGTAACCGAAGGAAACGTCTATTCAGACTTAAGGATCAAATCAGTTGTTCATATAGTTGTAAAGAAGAAATGGGGTTATGGTTTTCTAACATCAATTATAGTTAGGAGATCCGATGATAAAGAGTATGAATTCAGCTATGCAGATCTACCTAGACTCAGTGTGAATGATGTGTGGAAAACTAGAAGGGGGGTTGAATAGTTTACCGCTTTTTGATTTAATATTTATGTTTGTTTATAAAAACTTAGATTTGACTTTTTGTGAATTCAAAACTTGCACAATATGAACAACGTAAATAAGTAGAAGCAAATAAAAGATAAGAGTTGGAAAGATCAAACCACAACACAAGGATTTATAGTGGTTCGGTAACGAAGCTCCTCTTTGGCCTACTCCACTCCCCGAGCACCTAACTCGAGAGTTTTCTTCACTATGTCAACAAGCTCCTTTATGGCGGAGAAAACCGTACACAATGTTGCTTATATCTATTTCTGACACTAAGCTAGATGTCGAGTTCTAATCTTAGCTAGAACTAATCTATCATAACACAACTTCACAATGTGTTCACGACTTCACAACTTCACGACTACTTCACAACTTCACTACACAACTTAGCTTCACACCTTGAACACAACTACACAACTTCTTCACACCTTCACAACTTCACAACTTCACACCTTCACTACTTGTCCTCACCACACTACTTATGTCACAACTAACTAACACTACTAGAAAGGATCACCAAGATCCAACTATACTTACAACAATCACCAAAACCTAATAACTACACAACTTTACAAGATTTACAAATGATTTACAAGATATGGTGTGAATGCAATAAGATTGCAATGTATACTTGGGTTGTAATACTTCTTCAATTAATGATGGAAGTATTCTTCTCTTGCACTTGAGGAATTGAGCTTGGATCACTTGGAAACAAAGCTTTATGATTAAATGATCAAAGGATTTAGAGAGATGTGTGGGCTGTTTTAGAACAGAAAGAATGAGTGCAAAAGGTGAGAAAAATGTTGGGGAATAGTCCAGTATTTATAGGACAAGCTGGAGGAGCGGGGTCTATGGCCGGTCCCCTTAAATAGGGTGCCGACCCCCTTATAATTAAGGGGGCCGCCCATGTATTTAAGGGGGCCGCCCATTTTCAGACGCTCCTCTTTTTGTCCTATTTAGGGGAGGTGTTTACTGGACTTTTTCTAGCCGTTTTAGGATCGAAAATTTGAAATTCAAAATGTTTATTTTGAATAAAACATTTCTTTTAAATGTAGAAAATGTTTTGTGATGCATTAAGCATTTATTTATTCATACATTTAAGTGATGTAAATGTTGAAATGAGAATTTACTCCTAATTACTTGTTTACATTTAATTTTACGTTGAACGTTTTTATATTTTGTGATTATCAAAACGTAAAGATGTGAAAGATATTAATAACGTTTTTAGGCATTATATTTTATCAATAATCTCCCCCCTTTTTGATGATTACAAAATTTAAACTCATCAAAAGTAAAATCATTTTTAAACAAGTATTTAGTGAGTTTCATGTCATTTCTCCCCCTTTTTGTAGAATCAAAAAGGCATCGTCGAGGATTGCTAGTAAAATCAACGGAATAAATGCTCCCCCTTGATGTGTGCTCCCTCTTGTTCGAGGGCACCAAGGAATCGAGCTATGGTTTCTTGGCTACAAAAACGAGTTAGAACAACACAACTATTTCTAACATGTAGCAAGAAGGAAGGAAAAATATGACAAGAGCAAGCAAGCATCAAAGCAAGAGATACTTCATTCATTTAAGGCAATGTGTGTAAACCACACATAAGCATACATATAAAACAAATATGCTTTAGGAGCATATTAATACATCAAGAAAATCATAAATAGTCATAGAAGGATTTTTGACTTGCTTGCGACACAAAAGGGTTTGACGATTATTTATAGGCATATTATGAGATTAGTTGTTTGTTGATGGAGAGTTTGGAGCGGAGGCGGTTGTGGAAGGGTAATCTCTTTGAACCCTAGGTGGTGGATGAGGTCGAGTGAGGAGGAATTCAATCCAATTGATATCCTCACTTAAAGCAAGAAATTGTTTTTGGGTGAAGATGCAACAAGGGCAATACCCAACATGGGTTTCAACTTGGTTGATGTTGAGGGTGTGTGGTAAGTTTGGAGAGTAAGGTAATGAGGAATTATTGTTTTGTTGTTGTTAGGAGAGATGCATGGCTAGAAGGTTTAATAAGTCTTGAAGTTGATTAATGTCATCAACAAGGCTTTCTCTACTTGGAGATAGAGGTGATGTATGTTGAGTTTGGTTGTCACATTGAGGTGGAAATTAAGTGTGAGTTTCATGTGAGTTGATGGGTGATATGGGAAGTGGAGGACGTGAGATACCTTGTTGTGATGTGGGAGTGTCCTTAATGTAAGGAGTTTGGTTGTCATTTTGAGATGGAGCTTGAGTGTGAGTAGCATGTGAATTAAAGGGTGAGATGGGGAGTGGAGGGTGTGAGACAACTTGTGGTGATGTGAAAGTGTCCTTAATGCAAGGATTTGGTAATGTTTGATTGGGGTGATTGTTTTCTTGATATGGTTCATGATGAGGAGTTAGTGGTTTTGGTATGGGTGAAGTTGTATTAAGCACATTTGAAGAGTTGCAAATGCTTGGTTTCTTCCTCCAAATGGGTTTCACACTCATTTTGGCTACCCTTGATGGTTTGGATGTGGGTTTGTTAGGAGATGTCAATGGTGAGGATGATTGTGATGAAGATGAATAAGGATGTATTTATTGTGGAGGAAAGGTTTAATTTAGGAAGAATGGACATTCAAAGGATCAAATCCAAGAAATGTTTGTAAATTTAAAGAAACAGTAGCTAAGTCTAGAGGGTATTTGGTACAAAGGAAAAAAATACTGTTTTACCCGTGTTATACTAGGGCGGTCCCCTTAAATGAGGGGCGGTCCCCTTAAAGACAAAGGGGCCGCCCGTTATGAATTAAGGGGGCCGCCCTCTGGCATTTCCCAGATTTCCCAAAATTCGATTTTTCTCAAAATTTTATGTGAGGGTTTCTGTTTTTCTGGAAAGATATTTGCAGAAGTCCATCCTTTATGGCAATTCAAGATTTTTTTAGCACATTTAGCAATTAAGCTGCAACATTTTACATATGGAGGTAACCGATTTCAATAATTTTTAGCATATATTCATATATGAGTTGACATGTGAAGAGCATATGAAATAGCAACTAGTATAATTGCACAAAAAAAAAAAAAAAAAAATAAAAAAATTATATGATTGATAGAGGGTTAAGTTAAAAAGGAAACAAATTTTTATGCAAATACTAGTGTGTGCCTAAGTGTGACAAATGTGGAGTAGCAATTATTTCGACACTAATACATGCAAAACCTAAGAAATAATCCAAATGCTCCTTGATTTAGTTTTGCTCAACCAAGATTGTCAAAGATATATATTAGATTATATATTTTTGACAACAAGTAAGAGACCATTATGCATATGAAAAAAAAATGTTTTTAGCATATTTCAAGAATATATGAAAATTAATTTTCATGTGATCCTAGATATGAGAAAGACCTTTTTTTATTTTTTATTTTTTTCAGTGGGAGGTTCCCTTAATGTCTGGGCGGTCCCCTTAAAATTAAGGGGGGCGCCCTTTATAAATTAAGGGGGCCGCCGTCTGAGAAAAAAAATTCTCAGATTTTTGACAAATAGTTCATTTTTATTTTTCTGTGCTAAAAACTTAGTCAATTTGTTCCATCATTCCTAGACCTAGGCGTAAGTAGTTAAATGGTTCACGTTTAAGTGGTTTAGTTAAGATATCGGCTATGTTGTCTTCCGATGAGACCTTTTCTATAGAGATATTCCCTTTTTGAACATTATCACAGAGGAAGTGGTGGCGAATTTCTATGTGTTTTGTTCGTGAGTGTTGAACGGGATTCTTACTTAAGTCTATAACCCCTTTGTTATCACACATTATTGGAATATCGTCTAACCTAATGCCATAGTCTACGAGAGCTTGTTTCATCAATAGTGCTTGTTAACATGCCTTTCCGGCGCTAACATATTCCACTTCGGTTGTGGAGATGGCAAGAGAAGTTTGCTTCTTCGAAAACCAAGATGTTAAACAACATCCCATGAACGTGCAAACACCACTAGTGCTCTTGCGATCTACGTAGTCTCCTGCATGATCCGAATCCGCATAAACTATTGTTTCAATGCCGGATCCCTTAGGAGACCATAATCCTAAATGCATAGTGCATTTAATGTAACGGAAGATACGTTTAACCGCTTCTAGGTGAGAGATTTTGGGGATCCTCTGAAAGTGTGCACAAAGGCAAACACTATACATGATATCGGGTCTACTTGTCGTCAAGTATAATATACATACCTATCAATGCCTCTTCTATTTGGATTATTATCTACGGATTCACCTTCTTCGTCTCTTGTGAGTTTAGTTTCCGTAGATATAGGGGTTTTTATTCGCTTAGAGTCTTCTAGTCCAAATTTCTTAAGCATTTCCTTAATATATTTTAATTTATTAAAAAATATTCCATCATCTAATTGTTTTATTTGTAATCCTAAGAAAAATTTTAGTTCCCCCATCATACTCATTTCAAACTCACCATGCATGATCTTGGCAAAGTCATCACACATTTCTTGACAAGTAGATCCGAATATAATGTCATCAACATATATTTGGACAATAATGATGTTGGAGTCTTTCTTTTTAGTGAAGAGAGTGTTATCTACCATTCCCATGAAAGAATTATGTTTAATAAGAAAGGCTTTTAGTCGATCGTACCAAGCTTTGGGGCTTGTTTTAGACCATAAAGAGCTTTCTTAAGTTTATAGACATAATTAGGTTTTGCGAAGTCAATGAATCCCGGAGGTTGTGCCACGTAAACATCCTCATTGATAAAACCGTTAAGGAATGCACTCTTCACATCCATTTGGTATAACTTAAAATCTAGTGCGCAAGCATAAGCTAAAAGTATTCGTATGGACTCTAGTCTAGCTACGGGTGCATATGTTTCATCATAATCAATTCCTTCTTGTTGATTATAACCTTGGGCTACCAACCTAGCTTTGTTTCTAGTTACGGCCCCATTTTCATCGAGTTTATTTCTATATACCCATTTTGTTCCTATAATGGTCATTTCCATGGGATTTGGGACTAATTCCCAAACATCATTTGTTTTAAATTGGTTTAGTTCCTCTTGCATGGCCATTACCCAATTTTCATCTTTTAATGTTTCATTTATATTTTTAGGTTCTATTGTTGAAATAAAGCAAAAGAACTTGCTTTTGTCTTGAGATTGCGACCTAAGAGTTCTTTGATTTAGATTACCAATAACATTTTCTAGGGGATGACTTTTAGATTCTTTAATGTTTGCCATTTGATTATTTTCTAATGAAATGTCTTCAAGATCATTGCCTATGGGTTTTGTTTTACTAACCTCAATAGCTTCTTCTTCGACTAATTCATCATCTTCCAATGGTGGTGTTTTAGGTGGAGGTGGAGTTTCATCGAAAGTTACATTCAATAACTCTTCAACTTTGATTGTTTGCTTGTTAAGTATTATGTAAGCTTTACTATTTTGTGAATATCCTAGGAAAACACCTTCGTATGACTTGGGGTCGAACTTGGTGAGGTAATCTCTTGTATTAAGAATAAAACATTTACTTCCGAATACTCTAAAATAGTTAAGGTTTGGTTTCCTACCTCTCAACAACTCGTATGAAGTTTTTCCTAAAATACGTCTAATAGAAACTCTATTAATTATATAAGTTGATGTATCGACCGCATTGCACCAAAATTTTTGAGGAATGGATTGTTCATTTAACATAGTTTTACTCATTTCTTGTAAAGTGTGATTTTTTCTTTCTACTACCCCATTTGATTGTGGAGTACAAGGAGCGGAAAAATTATGAGATATCCCATTTAAATCACAATATTTTCCAAATTGTACTTCATTATCAAATTCTCGACCATGATCCGTTCTAATTGATACAATAGAACATCCTAATTTGTTTTGGATCATTTTACTAAATATTTCGAATTCTTCAAAGGCTTCAGTTATATTTGCTAAAAATATAGTCCAAGTATATCGAGAATAGTCATCTACAATTACTAAGGTATAACGATTTCCTCCATAGCATCGTATGGCGGAGGGGCCAAACAAATCCGTGTGAAGTAGTTCTAAGCATCTAGTTATTGAGACTATATTTTTGGCCTTGTGACTTACGTGAGCTTGCTTTCCAATTTTGCAAGCATCACAAAAATCGTTGGTGTATTTAAGGTTTAGGTGTTTTCTAACTAATTCTTTAGACGCTAATGATTGAATTAGTTGCATATTAGCGTGACCTAATCTTCTATGCCATAGTGTGGAGTTTTCGTCTAATGTTGCAAGGCATATTTTGTCTTCTAGTTTATTTCCTAGTTTCATTACATATAATCCTTATTTCCTAATTTCTTTACCTATAACTTTTTCGTTTTTGATTATTTTGCTATCGTGTTGGGTAAATATTATTTGATTTATAATCACATATTTGACAATTACTAAGCAAGTTTGATGAGGTGGTAGGTTGTTTGAGTGGTTATGATTGGGTTTGGCGGGGGGTGTTTAAGTTATCTGTGTGCTCAACATTTTCAATTATTAAGGAGTCTTGAGAAATCGTACATTTGCCTATGATTTTACCGCGTAAGTTACTTCTGAAAATTACATTACCTTCGTTGTATGCTTTGTATGAAGAAAACAACTTTCGATTACCAGTCATGTGTTTTGAACATCCACTATCTTTAATCCATTCATAGGGTTCCAAGTTTACTCCTAAGCATATTTCATCGGGCGCTTGAGCTACAAGGCAAGCTTTATCTATAGTCTTTTCCACCTCATCTTCTCCATTGTCGCTCCATACTACTCCAATGAATGCTCTTTGATTGGTGTTCTTTGGCGGCTTTGAACATTCTCCAATGAGATGATTTGGGTCACCACATCTAAAACATTTTCTTTCACTTTTATCATAACCATCATTAATACTTCTTTGGAATGTTTTTCTATCGCCTCGTGGTTGTCTTGCAAATATTCCTCGTCTCTTGAAGAATTTCTTGAATTCCTTTACGGCCATAGCATACTCTTCGTCTTCACTATTGGAACTTGAGCTGTCTTCATCACTTACTTCCTTTTTTACTTTTAATGCAAGTGATCTACTTTGTCTTTCTTGCCTTTAACCGTTTCTACATCTTTCTTAATTACTTCTTCATAAACTTTCAAGTTTCCAATTAGTTCGTCAAGAGATAAGGTTGTTAGATTCTTTGATTCTTCAATCGCCGTGACTTTCGCGCGCCATTTTGGATGTAGTGCCCTAAGAAATTTCCTAACACAATTCTTGCTAGAAAAACTTTCATCAAGTGCTTTTAGACTAGTAATAATAGTGTTAAATTTAGCAAAGGCATTATCTATTGATTCCTCTTCCGGAATCATAAATTGTTCATATTGTTGAACAAGGAGATCTATTTTGTTAGCTTTGACTTGATTATTACCTTGATGAGTGATTAGTAAAGTATCCCAAATTTCTTTTGCGGTTTGACACATAAAAATTCTTTCGTATTCTTTACGTGGCAAAGCATTATAAATTACCATTTTAGCTTCATTATTTTTTGCAAGTTTCTTTTTAAGATCATCATCTTGTTTATGAAAAGATACAATTTCATCCTTTTTAGTTTCGGGATTAAATTGAATAGGAGGAAAATCACCATCGGTAATAACATGCCAAAGATCTAGATCTTTTGACTTCACATAAGTTTCGAATCTATTTTTCCAATAAATAAATCCATCACTTTCAAAAAGTGGTGGTCTTTGCATAGATTGCCCTTCTAAATATTTTTCCGATTCCATAGATCGATTCAAGTTTTAAAATACAATTTATTTTAAAAATCTTGTTTAACGTGGCTCTGATACCAATTGTGGAAAACTAGAAGGGGATCATACAAAATAAAATGCAATCTTACTTAAACATGTGTTTGTTCATATTCGGAAAGTAATTAATTATTTCAAAGCAAGCTAGAAATAATATAGCCAACTAACAAGGAAATGAATCTTGTAGCTCCCACTGAATTTGACACCATTACAAGAATGTCATTTCAGTAATAAAATGCATAGCTCCCACTGGATTTGTCAACATTGTAAGTGTTACATCACCAGTAAAAATCAAACAGCAATTTATTTACTTTCCTATTCTCTTAGAATGCCTACAAGTAGCAATGTACTTAGGTATTGAGCAAAGAATATGAAATTCTACTTATGTAGATGAGGGACTAGCCATTTATGCTTTCTTTTAACAATGAATATTTAGTCATGCAAATACCTCCATATAGTCTGCATAGCCACAAGGGTATTTAGCACCTTAAGAAATAATATGAGTCTAAGAATAATACCTAGCAGATATGCTAGTAATTTCTTTACTCATTGCGGTTTAAACTCATACATCGTGACAAATGCAAGATGTAATTTATTTTGGTAGCTATAGAAAAAAATATTCTCTAGTTACTCAAAATATTTTATCTTTCAATTATTTCAAAGCCGAAAAGAAGGGTAATGAAAGACAGTAAATGAGTTTAATTTAAATTGAATTTTTTTAATTATTCTTGTCAAACCAAAGAAGTATAGATAGAAGTAAGTCTCACCTTTCTTACAAGGAAAGAGACTAAGTTTTGTCTTTTAATTTGAAGACACAAACTATTAATTTTACGAATTATGTTGCAAAACACAATTAATCAGAACATAGAAAGTTCAATTTAGTATTTTCAATAATTAAATTCTTAATAGAATTAACTACCCAATTAATTTACTAATTAAGACTAAGATCCAACTTAACCTCCCACTTATTACCAAAGGTCTGACGAGGGAGTAAAGAATGGGCAGAAGGTAAACGTCGAGACGTTAATTGCATATATGCAACTCTTTAGGTATGTTACTTGTCAAAAAAACATTAGTCAACAATGTAATAATATTTGAGAGCATTTTAGTATCATCTTAACCAATCGGTCCTAGTCCTGACCAAGCCTACTCGAATTAAGTCGACCAAGCAAGAACTTGCAAAAATTGTTAGAGGTCTCACCAGTACAAGAAATTCGCCATGGGTTGGTAGGGCCCTAAGGTCTGACCAAAGCGGTCAAACTAATTGCACGTGATCTTGGTTGGCTGGTGTGACAACCCGAGAATTTCCGTTCAATGAGTTAGCCGTTTCGGTGTAGTAATTTGAATTTTTAAATGTTTCGTTAGCTTACGTTAAAACCGGGAAGTTGTTTCGTTATTATCTGAGAATCATCTCCGGAAGCGAACTGGGACACCAAACGTTGTAGTATTTTGGCAATATCCGCGTTTTTATGTTTTTAAGCAATATTTAAAATTTCGTGATTTTTTGTGATACCGTTACTCATTTCGTTACTTACGTGCTTCGTATTTAATTTATACTTATGCATGATCATGCAAAGTCTTGGAAATTAATTCATCAACTAGCACTATGATCCTAGAAAGTGGGAAAATATTTTTGGTCCCCCTTTGTGCTTGTCCACAACTGGTCACAACATACATACATGCATAGGATCCATGTTTGAATTTTTGCTACAAGTTAACTAGTCAAAACTAACTTCCTACTTAAGGGCTTGCACCATGTACCTACTAAACTCCCATTTGAAGATCAAAATGGTCCCCTTTTTGCCTTGTCCTCTCCTATCCCACAGCACACACACACACATGTGTGTGTGTGTGTGTGATTTTTGCTAGTTATATACACATATACAAGCTCATTCTTAACCATTTCTCACCAAAGAAAAAACACACTACTCTTTCCTTTTTTCTTTCCTCTATTTGCCAAAACCAAAACCACACCCATATCCTTAATTTTAAATCCTTTGATCATCTACTTGAAGATATATTGTTTGTGTTGATTGCTAGTTCATCCGGGTAATTTGTAAAACAACGTTTGGGTTGTTTTTTATTTCTAATCTACCTTTCGTCGTGTTTCTTTGTAAGTCATCTTTATTTTTCATAAATAAGTTGTACTTTTGCATTCATATGATCATTCCGAACAAGGTGTACAAAGCGGATCGTTGTGAAAATTATTATCGAGTTTTCTAAAGTCTCAAAGTTTAATATTTTTCTTTAAAAATGAAAGAAAATAAAAAGTAGTTGTACTTTTGCATTTAAAAGTTCATTATGATTATGTTGATACATATATTGCTATTATTACGGCTATATCGTTTATTTAAGATTTATCGTATATTAAATTAAATATCGTTGGCGAAAAGATTAAGTAGATGTTGGAATTGTTGTAAGCGTAAGTTGAATGTCGAAGAGGTTTAGGTTTAGAACGGACTTGTTGCGATATTTGAGATGTTGTCGAAAATATACCGGGATATACTCTGCGGTCAAAAAAAGATGTACTTTGTACAATAATAAGATTTCACTATCCTAGGTTGATAAATAATGGAAAGTCTATTATTTTAGAAAGGTCATAAGCGAAATTTCGTAAAATTTATAAAAGCGACGAAAATATACTTTTTTATATCCAAACTTATGATAAAATATAGAAAAACGTAAGTGTCGAGTTTAGGTCAACATTTTTAGTTATCGAGTCAACGTTGATGTGTCGGGACACTAAAAGACGAAATACACTAAAAGACAAAATACACTAAAAGACGAAATACACTAAAAGACAAAATACACTAAAAGACGAA
Source organism: Tanacetum coccineum (assembly GCA_026074375.1). Taxonomy (NCBI): domain Eukaryota; kingdom Viridiplantae; phylum Streptophyta; class Magnoliopsida; order Asterales; family Asteraceae; genus Tanacetum; species Tanacetum coccineum. The sequence goes on along the minus strand of BQNB010104256.1, from coordinate 9,942 downwards.
ATACACTAAAAGACGAAATACACTAAAAGATGAAATACACTAAAAGACGAAATACACTAAAAGACGAAATACACTAAAAGACGAAATATTTTCTAAGATGTTTTGAAGTGTCGAGACTTGTCAAAACTTATAACTTTCAAAAGTACGTTTTAAAAAGAGATACGCCGTGTCTATTTGTGCTTGGATGATCAGTTTCTACGTTAAGCCATTAATTCTTGTACATTTATTCTAACGAACACTAATGATAGGTAGTCGCTAGAAACCAGAACCGTGAGATTCATTTTCACTTGATTGATTCCTTTTGATCCACTACCCGTATAAGGTGAGTTCATAGCCCCACTCTTTTACTCGTTTTGAATAAATGTTTTATAACTTGGGGTGAGAAACATTGCTTGTTTTTAAAACTGGACACAAGTACTTTACGTGAGATTTTCCCTGTTTACGTGTTGCCTAAGTAGCTGTTAGACCACTACTGCCCGAACTATCATGAACTGTCAATCTCTTGACTGGAGGACCGGTCGAGGGAGCGCGAATGAGTAAATAGATCTATTGGGACTAATTATCCCTATCCGGGTGAGTAAGCGCCTCACTACCCACTGTACGCCCGATTAACGAATATAGACATGTCGTACTGGTTAGGTTTGTCTTTGGTCGACACGCTGGAAGGGGCAACACAAATACCTTATAGCAAAGTACATGCAACATACCAATTAGCTTCAGTAGTCCATGATCTTAGGCAACGTAAATACCTTTTTATGTAAAGTTGTATTTGTTATAACTGTCGCATACGTGTTGATATCTTGTGGTCTACTATGATAACGTTTGAAACTAAACCTATGAATTCACTCAACTTTATGTTGACGTTTTAAGCATGTTTTTTTCAGGTGCTTAGAATGATGTTTGTTGATTGACTTATTGAAGTCTATTATGCCCTGTAACACGGTAACCAGAGATTTACCTATTCATTAAATACCGTTGTTGAACTTATTTAAGCTTCCGCATTTTAAAACTTTGTAATCTTTGAATTATCGATGTAAAACTTATTATTATTATTTTAAAGCTTTGCAACGATGTTTATTTTCAAAACGTACCCTTAGAGGTCGTTCTTTATGCTTTGTACTTGAGATGCCTCAATCAAGTCACGCCTCCGGACACGTGTTCCGTCCAGGCCCCGTCTGGGGGTGTGACAGTTTGGTATCTGAGCCAAGTATAAAGGAACCAGGAAGTAATAAACAATGTCTGGACAATAACCATAATGTATCCTACGTGATTATTTAGCCTTAAAACGTGACCTTACAAAGTACGTTATACATAACTACATGCAACGTAAATATATATACGTATTATAAAATACTAAGATATATAATTTTCTAAGTGTTTCTTAATTTCATCCTATCATGAGACATACTCAATAGTTCATTCCATTCATTCATTTTGCATTCATCCAGTTACCCATTCACCCATTCATATTTTTACATCATGCATGGTTGATATAAAAGATGAATATATGAACTTTGCTTGTGCAGGTTATGGCTATTTCAGTTATCTCGATTTCTTCGGATTCATCAGAGGATAGCGTAGGGACACCTGCTGGACGAGTGATCTTGTTCGGTACTATCCCTACTACTATTCCTGACACCACACCAGTGATTACTCCACCCGCTACTCAGACTGACACACCAGTGATACCCACTATAACACCCCGTGTTTTAGGTCATTGTACGACGATCGCGTGCCCGACGTCGTAAATATTATTTTACGAGTTTCCGTGAGCGAGAGTCGACATTTAAAATTTTATTTGTCGATAATAAATATTTCGTAATTATTATGATAAAATTTGGCAAAGATTGGTTACTTTTATTTTGACGTTCCGCGAGGTCGAACGTTACCGCTGCGTCATCGATTAATCGTTTCGAGCTTCGTAAATTTACGACGTGTCTCCTATTATTCTTATGATCTTAAAATATCATTTTATAACCAGTCGTATTGTTTCTTCCTCTGCGGATCCTTAGCCAAAGCTCGCGTTTAAGGCTCACGTTAAATTAACAAGATATTTGCAAGATATTTATAAGATATTTGCAAGATATTTATGAGATATTTGCAAGATATTTATAAGATATTTGCAAGATATTTTTTTTTTTTAAGGATAAGGAAAAAAAAAAAGAAGATATTTACAAAATATCTAAAAGATATTTATTAGATATTTGCTATATATATACAAGATAGCATGTCAAAAATTCATTTTTAACTTCTCCTTGTCTTGTGGTTCCTGCCGAATGAAACAACCCACATAAACCATTTATTTTTCTAGTTTGATCTCATTAACACATTAAAGTGTCACTTAAATGGTAAGGTGAATCAAGTAAGAACCAAGTTGTAGTTTGGTTTCTCTTTTCCTTCTTGGTTCGAACCAAGCAAGGGCAAAAGAAGTGGTTTTTGCTTTGTAAGTTGTGTGTTCGAACCGTGTACAAAGACACAGAGGGTGTGTTTGGTTATTGAAAGTTATTGGGTTGGTTCGAGTTTGGCTTTGGTTTGGTTCGGGTGAGGGAGAGCCACGACTAGGAAGCAAGAAGGACGAGACGAGTGCCTTTTGTTTTCCGACTTTGCTCCATATAGCATAGTGAGCTTCACTTTTATGTCTATTTCGATTATCTCATTCATTTGAATTGATTTACATAAATAATGTATATATGTGGATGAAATCGGTTTGAACCTTGGCGCGTCTAGTAATCTGATATAATAATATTAATGGCTAAAGTATTAAGATTTAGGCTACATTAGATGTAGTTTTGATGAGATTTTGGGTCAAAAACGGATTTTGGCGTGATTTGTAACTAGCGGACTGTGAACAGAAAATTTGGCACGCCAAACGAGGATCGAGAAATTAGTAAATCTAATTTTAGACTTTGAAATATGGTAGAGCTTGCTTAGACGATCGTTTTCATATAGGGATCGTCTTGTAACTCCTAGAATACGGAGAAAGTTATGGCAAAAACGAGTATATATTCGAAACACTAAATTACTTTCTGTCACTAGTATAAAAAGGGCGCTTTCTGTCCGAATTATAAAAGCTCGTTTCGGGCACTTTCGTGTCCGTTTCGTCCTCGCCGAACATGAAAGTTGTCGGCAAGGTTGTTTTTTACCTTCCTCGCAGGTCTTTAAAGTCTAAAAGCGAGTGCTAACTGGTCTTAAGGCGGGGGCAAAAAGCTGGTTGTTTGGTAATTAGTACACTGCATCAGACCTGATGCGAATGCGTTTTCACCCAGTTCAGTCGAGTTTACGGTCACGGTACAAAACGGAAAAGTTTGATACGGAATATCGTTTCGCATAAATTCTTCTTTAGAACCCGAGTTGTGGAAAATGGATTTAATTGTCGTTATAGTCGGAAGTCAGAACTTAGAAAATAAATATACTTTATAAATAGTCATTGCTAACTGGTATGTTTTAGTTTACTCCTGTACTGTTAAGTTACTCCTGGTAGCGTTATAGTTACTCTGGTTAAGTGTTAAGTTACACCTGGTAGGTTATAAGTTGTGAGTACAGCACTGTAATGTATAGTTACTCCTGGTATTGTTAATAGTTACTCCTGGAATGTTTATAGTTAATACTGGTAGTGGTGTAAAGAATACTACAGGTTAGTTTTTATAGTCATTGCAACTGGTATATATACAGTACTCCTGGTAAGTAAATTTGTCATTAGTACTGGTAGTATAAAAATGGTTACTACTGGTAGTGTTGTAGTTAGTCCGGGTAGTACAAATGGAAAATAGTATATATAAAATATACTCAGTGTTAAGGTTAGGACGCGCAAGTGGATTTCTCATCACGTATATGTATGTAAACATATATATAAATATATATATGTTTTCGTTGTAACGATGTTACGCAACGATGGTCGTATTATAACTGTTTGTAATCGAACGACATAACTAAAGGACGTGTCGAGATCGTTGCAGTTACGGTTGTGATTAATTGGATTTAATTGATTCGTGGTCTTAATCAAGGTGAGTTTTCAATCCTCTCTTTCAATCATTTGAATGTATTATAACCCGCGAGGGGGATACATGCTTGTTTACAAATGCATTTACATGATTGTTTACAAATTGGTTTACATACTTATTTGCATAGCTCGCTATGGGAGTATATATTTTTAAATTACTGCCCGGGTGTTCTTGTAGGGGACACCGGTAACGGGAGTATATAATTTTTAAATTACTGCCCGGGTGTTCTTGAAGGAGACACCGGTAACGGGAGTACATATTTTTACATTACTGCCCGGGTGTTCTTGGAGAGGATACCGGTAACGGAGAACATACACTTCCCAAATTGGTTACATACCAAGTTTACGTCACAGCGTCAAGAACTGTAAAACACTCTGAGGGTGAGCGCGAATTTTATGAAAATAAGATCTATTCGAGGTGTGATCCCGTTCGGGAGATTAGCGATCCGCGGCGGGAACGAACATTATATCGTGATTAGTCCACAGTGAATTGAAATATAATATAAGATCTATTCGGGATTGACACACCCCGATCGAGTGACTACTATCACAGGGAACGAAAGTGATAAAACATGTCGGATTTCGTTGGGACTAAAGGCCCCCGACAAATACCAAAAGTAGTTGGTGACATTAAATGTGTCAAGCCATTCTTTAATAATCTTTGAGGACAAAAGATTGGTTATTTTGGAGACATAAAATTGTGTCATGCTTCTTATAAATTCTTTGGACAAGATTGTATTTTTGGTAGACAGAAAAATGTGTCGTGCATTTTATAAATCATTGGTATAAGATTGGTAATTTTGTGACATAAAATGTGTCAATTCGATGCATTCTTTAAAAAATCTTTGAGACAAGAAAGGTATTTTTCGTGATATAAAATGTGACGAGCATTCTTTATCAATCTTTGGGATTTTTACATGGTACTGTGATGATGCAGTAGATTTACAATTCATATTTAAAACTAATCTATGAAAGTTACTCACAACTTTAATGTTGACAGATAAGATATCTTTTAAGCATGTTTCTCTCAAGGTAATTAGATGCTTGGACTATTGATGTGCATTGAGTTTTACATTCAAGTTTTTCATGGTGATCGAATTATGGGACAACTATTATTTTGATTTCAGAAAATCAACGAGATTGTTTTACAAACGACACATTTAGAGGTCGTTCTCTTGTATCTAGCGTTGTGTATTATGAAGTAGCACCCCATGTGGTATTCCGATGCGTTGTTGATAAATTTGGGGGTGTTACAGATTGGTATCAGAGCCCTGGTTATAGAGAACTAGGTTGCATATTTTACCCTAGACTATAACCGTTTTCATAAACATTGCATCACATCAAACATTTTCAAAGTGCATACACGCTACTTGCTTATGTGCTTACATTACGTGCTGCATTAAGTGCTTACGTGACATACATATATATATAATATATATATGCTTACATTCCTTTCGCGTAAATCGTACGCTTATTTATATAAGAGTTATTATATAAATACCAGAATACTTTTAAGACATTGTGAGTTGCACAATGGTCTCAATTATATGTCAGACATTGTGAGTTGCACAATGGTCCCAATTATACGTCAGACATTGTGAGTTGCACAAGGTCGACAATTAAATGTCAACATAGTGAGTTCACAATGGCTCAATATAACGTCAGACATTGTGAGTTGCACAATGGTCTCAATTATACGTCAGACATTGTGAGTTGCACAATGGTCTCAATTATACCTCAGACATTGTGAGTTGCACAATGGTCTCAATTATACGTCAGACATTGTGAGTTGCACAATGTACCACAATTATACGTCAGAACATTGTGGTGTTGCGCAATGGTCTCACTTCGTTCTCAGACATTGTAAGTTAAACAATGGTCTCTAAGAATATTATTTTTCTTCATAGATTTATACTATATTGTATTACACGGAGACCGTTATAAATTTTTTTTTACATGGAATTATGTATGAATTCTAAGTATTACAGTCTTGTAGGGCGGGACTTGTAATAATAGAATTGATAAGATAATTGCTATGTTAAACAAAAAATCCGTCACAGTTCTGTTTACATAGGATTATGTATAAATCTAAGTATTACAAGTCTTGTATGGCGGGACTTGTAATAGAGATTTAATATAATAATTTGCAATGACTGACTGGTTCACGAGACTTTTACCTGGTTTAACATCTAACCAATTACTCATTAAATATCTGAACTCTATGTGATCTCGCCTGGCAAGTTTTACTCCCCAGTCTCCGAAGAACGAGTTTGGAACACAACGTCCCATACTCGGTAATAACACATGCAACGTCATGTCAACCACCTTGAAGGTTATGAGAGTACGCGTATTGCACCGGGAATTATTAAGTAGGATGATTTATAATTTATTTATTTGAAAGGATTGGGACGCCTCTTCAGTTAAATAAATAAATTATAAATCACCGAACCATAAGTTTATCATTTCTTACTTACATAAATTTTGGACCTATCTTTTGTAATAAAAAATATAAATAGTGGGCTTTAATGGATCCATATGACTGACTCGCGCGTTCTTACACCTTATTATATATAAATAAACATAGACATCTATAAATATATAACAAGGATCAGGACCCACAAAATCAAAGAAACCGAAAGCAGTATAGAGTGTTCCCGGGTCGTTATGTCCCAACGAGGCTAGAAATGGAAAATCGAAAGACGATTGATGATTGAAGTTTGAATATGATAAGGATGTGATTATGATTGGGCACTAAACCTAATTAGCAAATACATACAAAGATAAACAAGGAAAAGAAACTAGAACAATCATAGAAGCTAGAAATGGCAAAAACACTTAAAACTTTTACACTAAGACACAAATAAGCTCAAACAAGCTTAAAACAAACCAAATAAGCTAAACTAACTCTAAATAAGCAAACTCAAAAAGCAAATAAGCTAAATTAAGCAAGATAAACTCAACAGTACTAACAGCAGTACTAACAGTATTAACTAACAGTATTAACTAACAGTACTAACTAACAGTATTAACTAACAGTATTAACTAACAGTATTAACTAATAGTATTAACTAACAGTACTAACTAACAGTACTAACTTGGAGTTAGTACTGCTAGCTTTGAGTTAGTACTGTTAGTTCAATGGAACAAGAAATAGGCAAATAAGCTAAAACAGATATTTAACTAACCCTAATAAGTACTCAGGCATAAGAATAAGCAACTACAATAAACTAGAATGGCAAATAAGCTAAAAAGCTACAACTGATACACTATTGAAAAAAATCCTTTGAAAAGGAAGATATAGACATCTATAAATATATAACAAGGATCAGGACCCACAAAATCAAAGAAATCGGAAGCAGTATAGAGTGTTCCCGGGTCGTTATGTCCCAACGAGGCTAGAAATGGGAAATCAAAAGACGATTGATGATTGAAGTTTGAATATGATAAGGATGTGATTATGATACTAAACCTAATTAGCAAATACATACAAAGATAAACAAGGAAGAGAAACTAGAACAATCATAGAAGCTAGAAATGGCAAAAACACTTAACTTTTACACTAAGACACAAATAAGCTCAAACAAGCTTAAAACAAACCAAATAAGCCAAACTAACTCTAAATAAGCAAACTCAAAAAGCAAATAAGCTAAATTAAGCAAGATAAACTCAACAGTACTAACAGCAGTACTAACAGTATTAACTAACAGTATTAACTAATAGTACTAACTAACAGTATTAACTACAGCAGTACTAACAACAGTACTAACGGTATTAACTACCAGTACTAACTTGGAGTTAGTACTGCTAGCTTTAAGTTAGTACTGCTAGCCTAAACAAAACACAATCAAATAGGAAATAAGCAAATAAGCTAAAACAGATATTTACCTAACCTTAATAAGCACTCAGTAATAAGAATAAACAACTAGAATAAACTACAATGGCGAATAAGCTAAAAAGCTACAAACTGATACACTATTGAAAATACTTTGAAAAGGAAAATAAGCTTAAATAAGCTTACCCCTAAAGACAGTAAAGGAAAATGGTTTAATCTACTCTAAAAGGCTAAGGAAATCTTAAATAAGCAGAAATTATAAGCTGATAAGCTAAGTTAAACAACCAGAATTAACAGTTAAAACTAACAGTACTAACTTGGAGTTAGTACTGCTAGTGTTAAGTTAGTGCTGTTTCAAAAAGTGAACTAGCAGTACTAACTACAGGTTAGTACTGCTAGTTGAAAATACCCCTGAAAGTTTTCAAAAACCATTTTTCTTTTTATATTAATTAAAAACAAATTATTAATTAACAAAATAAGACACTTAAAAGCAGACTTTAGTTAAGAATAAGCACTTAAATAAGCTGAATTAGCCTAGCAGTATTAACTCAAAACTAACAGTGTTAACAAATAAACTAACAGTACTAACTAAGAAAGTGATACAAAACACTTTTCAACTAACAAATAAGCAAGATAAGCACTAAAACATTCTGATAAAGCACAAATAAGCAAATATAGGTAACAACTAAACACTATAAGCAGTTCTGCAGTAAATAAGTAAAGTAAGAAAAAGAGAGACTTACAACACCCTTGCTCAAAACAGGGCTAAATCAAGAATCTACAAGCTCTAACTTGTATAAAACAAGCTAGTGAGAGTCCATAAGCCCATCCAGAACTGGCTTATCATCCATAAAATAAGCTGTGGTATATTTGAGAGTGATTTGTGTGATTTTCTCTTGACTACTTAACTTTTTAAGTTTACTTAATTTAAGCAGCTTATAAACAAACTGTATTGAGAGCTTTTTGAACACAACACAATTAAGAAACTTAACTCTTGGAATTGTAAATTGATTTAAAACCTCAAACTTGCATTAAAACTTGAAAGTGTTACAAAGCTGAAAGTAAAAGCTGTAAATAACTGAAAATAAGCTAAGTTATCTTGAAAATTAAAAACTAACTTTTTTAACTTGGGTTACAATGGCCCTATTTATACTAAAATGAATTAAGGTCTTGGTTTCTTGCACTCCCTTCTCTTCTTTCTTCTGTGTTTCTTTGTAGAGACAAAAACCAAGTGTGTTTGTTGTGTGAGACAATTCTAAAACAAATCACAGCCTTCAATTTCTTTTGTGCTTCTTTGGAGTCAATCACAGCCATCGAAAATACTTGGGAATTGTGAGGGATTGCCAACATGGCACTTATACAGCTGGGGGGGTTGATAGAGGAGTGGTTGAAATGATTTATCTAGGGTGTTGAGTGTTTTTGCAGGGGAGAAGTATGGGACGACATCCCTAGTTGTACCTGGGTTTTTTTTTGGGCGGGAAAAATAACGGCTTTGGGTAGGTTGGCAGCTTTGGCCCCTTATCTCTTATAACCTCATTGTAAACTTTGCCCTTTTTATGATAAAACTTTTAGGGGTTTGGCAGTTTTAGTCCCTTAAGTTATACTTCACCCTCAATTTTCGATTTCAGCCCTTGTCTTTTTGTAACACAATTTGAGGTTTGGCAGTTTTAGTCCCTCAAGTTGTATTTTCTTCATGTGGCTGACTTTTGACTTTGACTGACTTTGGCTTTGGATTGACTTTGTCTTTTCCATTCCGTGCTCGGCTTTGGATTGACTTTGGCTTTCTTTTTGTCCTGTTCTTGAATATCCGTTTCCTGCACAATACAAATGCAAAACATACAAATACGATGTATTTTTGGTACGTTTTTAGTCATTTAAGTTCGTTTTTAATGGAAAATGGTGTGTGTAATTAAGCACATACCACACGTGCGTCTCACATGTTGGGTAATTTGAGCACATTACAATCTATTCCCCTTAAGATTCTTGTCCTCAAGAATGAAGTTCCATCTTGGGAAACCTCTGAATCGGATCAGTGTAGAGCTCCCAGGTTACATCTTCTTCAGTTTAGTTGACCCACTTGACTAGCACATAGAGGACGGCTTTTTTGTTT
>BQNB010104255.1:5045-23857 GCA_026074375.1 Tanacetum coccineum | reverse complement strand
CTTTATCTTCAAACCTTCAAGCCTAAACTTTTCTATACATAAACCTTCCCCAAATAACACCCACATGCCAACTCACATTCCCTTACATAATTTACCTTCTTTGTACTTGTTGTACTTCATGTCCTTACATTCCAAATAAAGGCTCCTCCATATCTTATCAAAACATTCTCCACCAGTCATTCACTATTCACATTCTCCTTTACAACATCTGAATTTCATACACACACATACCTTCATGTTCACCCTTGATCAATCCATCTCATCAATCTAAGTTACCCCATTCTTTTCTCCACCCTTGGATTGATTTCAAACAACCACAACAAACACACTTTATCTTCTACCCTTAATCAAGCTACCTCATCAATTCAATATACCTCATTCTCTTATCAACCCTTAGACTAAAATCTTATCTTAACAAAAACACTTCCTCTCACAAACATACACTTCTCACTCACACAACAAACACACCTCTCTTTCTACCATTGATCTTGCCATCTCACCAATCCTTCTTACCTCTCTTTTTCACATCCTCACCATCCATTTTAAATCAAGATCAATAGGCTCCCTTAGATCACATCATGCCAACTCATGTCAACTCACTGACAACCCATTCTCTCTTATCCAACATGTGGTTAATGATTTTGAATTTCAAATTTCAAATCTTTCCCCTTTCTCTCCAAGCAAAAAATATTCCAATAATATTCTCTTGTAACCTAACTAGCTATTTTAAACCTTTAGTTGGATCCTAACTAAGCTAGTTACACTTTGTGGAATACCCAAAATACCCCTTTCTGATAATTCTTTTCTCTCTTTACAATATCAGATAAGCGAAAGGCTTTTAAATACTTCACAAATGCATTTATCAAATGGTTATTTCAGTTAGTTGACCTTGAGTATAAGAATGATTGAAAGGTCATAGCGTGAAGTACGATTGGGGGTTTAACAAGAGCGGGTAATTAAAAAGCCAAGAACCTAAAAAATGATTTCAGGTCTTTGGCGCACTGGCCACGCGCTGACACATGGCCAGCGCGCCTCACTCGAAGTCATTTACCCACTTTTGGGTTCTTGGTCTATTGATGTGTCATTGTGCGTAGGTAATATTGATTATTATGTTTTACTATTTGTATTTTGTCAATTTTACCTAAAAACAACACTAACGGACAGTGTACCCGATCAGTTGTAGGTTCGTTGGTAAGTAGGGTGTCAATCACTAAGAGCGAGTGTTAATACTTAAGTCTACCAGTATTTTAGTTATCTAAGTTAGTCCTAATTTTTCTATGTTATACATAAGTTAAACCTAAACTAACGCAAAAGGGAGTTTTTAGCCTTAGAGACTGGCACAAGTTTTGGTTTACCTAGACTGAGATTGGGCATTTAACATACACAAGTTGACAATTAGAAGATAAAGAAGCGATCAAACCTAATGTAAGGAAAACCTATTAACCACATTTAATCTAATAAAACACATGTTTTAGTTTATAAGTTCAATGATTGTCTTATCTCGTTGTTGATATATCATTCCTAGATTTAGGCGGTACTTCTTCCTAAAACCTAGATCTGGCAATTCTGTCACAATTAACAACATCCACATAAAGTACTCATGGTCGATTATAATCTATCTTAGAAGAGAATAATGGTGATCTTATTGAATCCTAGCTCATCGAGACTTTACTAACTTACTGCTTAACGACTCTTTATAAACTAGTAGTCCACTGTCCATATCTTTACCCAAGGAATCAGAACGTCATTTGTTGTTCCTAGGTCACCTGCTAGTCCAACTTGTTCACTAAACCAAAGGCAAAGACATGTCAATATTTGTGATCCTGTTACTCTAGATATATAAATTGCAGATATTGAGAGCTATCCCGACATCTAGCTAATGCTCTATTTGTATTCCTAGATCCAGTTGAATGATAGGTCGCATACTCAAGCACGTAAACGAGTATAAATTGATAAACATAAAACAACACACAACGAATAAGATGCAATTGAGATAAACATAAACCAAACGTTAAATTACCATAAACATGGCCAACACCGGTATTAGCCAATAACCATTGTAACTAGTCATAGATGAATGATTAAGGTAAACTAAACAATAATGAACGATATCAAAAACCAAACGCGTATTTAAAGTATAGAAATTACACGGGTTTCCTATGGATTGAATTGCGTTGCGAGACCTTTGTTGTAACATCCGAGAATTTTCGGATTTTTAAGATAACTATTTCACCCCTTTGACTTTTAGGTCTGGCTTGACTTACAAGAACAACCATCTAAATCGCGTTTTCACGGCTCGGACCCTAAAGCAATTCGATGTGAAACGACATTCCTGACAACTTTTCAGTTTTGCCCGAGACCTGGAAACGAGCCGAAAAGGGCTAAAACAGCACCGCAAACATTTTTCGAACAATATACGACGCGAACACACAAAAACAATTAAACTTGTTTTTAATTATCAGTATTTATTTAATAAAAATATTAAATAAATTAGTCATCATTTTAATTAAAAGCGTTGCGGATAACGCGAATACTCGAGTTGAAATCCAATTTTATTTCGGACAAGACGAAACCGGTTCACAAAAGGAATAACAGATATTTTATTAAATTGTTATAAAAATATTTATGAAACATTATCAAGTAAATACTCATTTTTATCAGAAAAATGATTCGAAAAACAATGGCGCAAGTTTCAAGAGTTGAATCATCCGTTAAGTCCTTCAAACGAGTCCCGAACCGATACGTATCGAAGTTTTACTAAAAAGTTACAAAACGAACCCTGGACTATTTCAACTTGTCACTTTTGATTTAAAGTTTTAATATATATATATATATATATATATATATATATATATATATATATATATATATAATTATATATATTTATTTCATTTATACAAATAAAACACACACACACCCACATCACTACTCTCTCCCTCCCCTTTTATCCGGCCACCGCCCCACCACCATCTCCGGCGACTATTCCGGCCACCACCGTCGCGCCGCCGCCGGAAAACTTTTCTGGCGGATTTTTCCGGCGAACTCCAAAAAGCTTCCTCACCTCCCGATCTATCAAGTTTTAAATCTTTTAATTGGGAACTTATTTGGTGTTGTTGATTACTTGATATTCACAAAATTTTGAAAAATAAAATATTTTTGGATTTTTTTTATAAAAATATTCACAAAATCAAACACTAATCTTCAAACGAAACACGAAAATCGCACACACCTCCCCGGCAGCGGCGCCAAAATTTTGACCAAAGACTTCTTACTATATATAAATATATAAGAATATATAAATATATAATAATAATCAATAATTATAATTCAATTATAGTATACGTATTTCAAAAGGCTCTTAAAAGATTATTACTTTTATCCAAAACAAAATCCTTCAAAAATCTACCCGGGTCGTTTCCCAACGAGGTGCGAATTGAAGATCGAGAACGTTTGTGATCGCGTTTTTGAATGGTTTAAAGATTTTTGTTTGGATTCCTAATTCTACGATTAAAATGCAAAAGCGATTAAAGAAAACCTAAAAACGAAAGCTAAAAATGATTTAAACCTAAAAAAGAGAACGGGGTCGAAACCCGTTCTTTAAAAAACGAAATTTTGAAATTTTAACCCTACGAAAACAAATCTAATTTTCCTAAGTGCTAAATGATAAAAGAAAATTTTGGAAAAAAGAATTATATTTTTTTGACTTTTTAATAATTTTTAATGAATTAAAAACAGTTTTGAAAAGAAAAAACGATTAAAAATAGTAAACAAAATGAGAAAAATCTGAAAAAATAAGGAAAAGTAGTTTAAGATATGTTGGATTTAAGAAAAATAAGTGTTTGAAAAATGGCTTATTGAATAAGCCAAAAATAAGCCACAAAGGCTTATAAGCTAAAACTGAGAGAATGTGTATAAAAATTAAATGGTACCAGTTATGACCAGATGGTCCTACTGGTACCGATGGTGAGTGTGTGTGCAAGCTGAGACGTATGCGTGTGAAAGGGGAGGTCCAGGGTTCGAACCTTGGGTCTCCCTTTTTGCAATTTTTTTTAAACTTATAAAGCATGCAAAAATAAGCAAGTTTATAAAAGACAACTTTTTACAAAAATGGGAAATAAGCACGGGAAAAGGGGAAATAAGCTAACAGTTTCACTATTTTACACTAAAGCATATATAAGCAAAACTGCTAGGCTTATAAAGGCAAATAAGCAACTGGAAAAGTAAAATAAGCAAAAATAGACCTACACTAACACCTAATAAGCAAGTATGAACTAAAATAAGCAAATTAAAATAAGCAGAGAAGCTGAAAAGGGCAAATAAGCAAAGGGGCAAAAATTGCAGGCAAACAGCCTAAAGGACCACTTTTGGGCTTATTTTTAAGCCCTCAAGTAGATCCTTATGGCTAAATGAGTTGTACAGCTAAAAAGCTGGTACAATTAGCTTTTTAAATCAGCAAATGGAATTTAGTTTGAAACTCAATTAAGCTACTAAAAATGCTAAAGAAAATGGCTGTCACTCATCAGCATATGCTGATTTGGTCTTTTTATAAAAGAAAACTTGGCTTTTGCAGCCTATAAAATAAGCTAGAAAATAAGCTGAAAAATGAAAGATAAGTTAAAACAGATGGAAATTGACTCCTAATGAGCTTGTGCACAAATTTTCAAAAGCTAAAAACAAGTTTAACTATCTGAGATTTGAAGATGAAAAAGGACAGTTTTAGACTAAGAAAATGACTAGACAAATTTGAACAAAACACTAGTAAACTAAAAGGTGACTACACTACTCTATTATGACACTAAAATGAACACAAAGACAAGTATTAAAAACTTGGTTTGGAAGCTTAATCAAGTAAGCCACATCAACACTGTTCTGTCACCACAGTGTTAAAGACCACTTAGAAAAAATCTTAAAAACAACTTTTAAAGTTACAAATCTTGAAAAACAGTTTGAAATCAACTTAAAATGTTGGTTAAAGTTGTCAAAATGACCCAATGTTTTTTAAACAAGGTTTGACCCACTTTAACCTCTTGACCCAAACACCCCTTTTGTAACACCCCCAAAAATACAACAATGCAGCGGAATACCACATGGGGTGCTACTTCATAATACACAGCGCTAGATACAAGAAGAACGACTTAAATGGGATCGTTTTGTAAAAACAATTCATCGTTGATTTAATCAAAATCTTGTTTTTAATATACTTTTGTCCCATAATTGCATCACTAATGAAAAAGTTGAATGTATAGACTCCAATGCACTTCAAGAAATCCGAGCATATAATTTCCCTGAGAAAAACATCCTTAAAAGGTCAACATAAAGTTGGTGAGTTCATAGGTTTAAGACTCACATTATAAACTTTCCAAAACCAATTACTGCGAATTTATACAAAACAATTATAGGACAATTATGCTCAAATTATGACTTATGCTAATTACAAAATCCACATTCTAGGTAGAATCGTTTCCCTCATCCATTTCAACATACTAGGTAGGAACGTTTACCCGATCCATTTCAACAACTAGGTAGGAACGTTACCCCCGAATCCATTTCAACAACTATGTGGAACGTTACTCCCACCGATCCATTTCATACAACTATGGTAGGAAAGTTGACCCCGATCCATTTCACAATACTGGGTAGGGGCGTACCCTCGAATCCCAAATCACTATTATTGGAGGTAGCGTCCTCCCCGTATCCCCAATCAATAACACTTGACATGTCAATATTGACATGCAAGTAAAAACACATTCAACAAGCAACAATAAGTCATTAGCAGATTCATAATGTCACATGACAAGCGAAACACATAATCTCAGCATTTCAAAACATTTAGAATCATTTCCATCCCAATGTAAAAACCATTTAAAAAAGTAGGACTACGAAAACTCGTACATTATCCTATTAAAACAAATCACATTGTTTAAGATAAAAAACCCAGTAGGTAAGTAAAGAGTTTGTAGACAAGCATGTATTTCCCCCTCGCGGGTTTATAAACATTCAAAAGATTAAAAAGCGAGGTTATGAACTCACCTTGATGATGAAGAACGATTGGCAGATAGGCATCTAAGATGTAACTTTACGACTGAAGATCGAAGTGCCTGACCGGAAGATGCAGCTAACTAATCGGTAAGTCCACTTGCCTAGGATATGTGTTTGGGTTCCCGGTGAATTGTTATGTCAACGCGAGCAGTTGTTGATAAAGATTTTAGATTTAACGTTGTAATGGTTTGGTGGTTGGTTAAATAAATAAATTGAAAATATACCCAAAGTGTTGTATATATATTCTATATATATATTACATTTGAATAAAGTAAACCCCATCGTATATAACTCGTACCGCGAATTATATAATAAAGAAACAACTCAAGGATTAATGTGAACTGTATAATACTTTGCAAGTATTATATAAAATGTAAGAGTTAAATAATTAAAAACTATTATTCGACAACTCATTTAATTATTAAAAGTCCTCGTAGACACACGTTCTTAAGTTATAAATAATAACACGGAGTTTGTAAAACTTTACAATAGTTATGGTGTTACTTCTAGCTGAAGATTATAAAATATAAAAATAATTTTATAAACCTTTTATTTCGGAATCCAAACCAAAAACCTCCACATTGACTTTCGATTATACTCTACATTTTTTTTATTTGATATTTCTCGTTTTTAGCTCTCTAATATTTCCTCGACAGTGCGTCTATAACATGGTTATCCTAATGTTAAAAGTAAAATTTTCGACCGTTTATTCGGTTATTGTATAATACAACTTATTATATCTTAAATATGTAACTTAGTCCCCTTTTTATCGATTTCTAAAACAATATCAGTTTTTGTGAATCCTTAATAGGTATAGAAAATTATAAAATTTTCGTCATGACACTCCCGTTTTCCGTTTTCGCAAAACTCTACGTTTTCCCTTAATCAATATATGTTGCAATCATTCGCTTTCCAATATTTCAAATGCACGCGTTTTCCAGGTATAATATATATATTATATCTAAACAAAACAACTAATAAATATTGTATTTATTTAACCAATTTAAACCACCAATTTAGTCCAGTTTTAATAGTTATAAAACCTAATGTTATTTTCATTTGTTTGTTGATTTGCTATGTAAACTAAACGAACCCTTGTTGTTTCGCTAAACCAATCGCGTCCTTTGTGTCTTTCTCTCTTAAACCAACCATAACCCTTATGTTGTTAAACCCACAACCAAACACCCCTGTTTGGCTACCATAATACCAAACACTCCTAACTGCTATAAACCCCCTTAACTGTTTATATCAAAACAAACACCCCTTAACTAATCAACCAAACGCCCCTTTGTTGGCTGTCACAGCCAAACGCACCCTACTCGAGTGACACAAACCAAACAGCCCTTTTCCACCCGGTTGTCCCGAGCCATACTCGACCCCCCGGCTGTTTGGCAGCCTACCAAACGCACCCCGTGCGGCGGCTGCCCCAACCAACTCACCCTACACGGGGTCACCACAACCATACACCCCCTTTTTGACTTCGACAACCAACCCCGACAATTTCTTTTGTTGCAAACCAAACCAAATTAAATCAAAACCAAACCCGACACACCCGGGGGTTGTCCCCGGCTGTCCCAACAGCCAACCCGTCACATCCCCGCTGTCCCGACCCAACCCGACACATCCCCGCTGTCCCCGGCTGTCCCAACACTCCCCCGTGGCTGTGGACCCGCAACCCAACGCGACAATCCCTCCGCCCCCGGCTGTCCCGTTGTTTGACAGCCAACCCGACTCGTCACCCATACCCGGCTGTCACACCCGACCCGTACACACCCCTTGGTTGTGTTATGAACCCAACGCACCCGGTTGGTTCGTGACAGCCCAAAACGCACCCTGTTGGTGGTGGTACACAAACCAAAACGCACCCTTTCTTGTTGTTACAATCCACCCGCACCCTTGTGGTGATATAAGACGAACCAAACACACCCAACCCTTTCTCTTTATAACCCAACCCAACGCACCCCGGTTGGTTTTTCTGTCGAGCCCGTACGCACCCTTATCGGGTTATAAAACCCAACGCACCCTGGATGCGGCTGTGGTGATGATGATGGTGGTATTATGATGATGATGTAGATGGTGTTATGGTGGCGTCGGTGGTGACGTGGCAGCGGTGAGGTGGCGCGTGAAGGAGAGTGAAGTAGTGGGTTGGATAGATCGGCTCACAAGGAGCATTTTTGGAGTTCACCGGAAAACTCCGCCGGAAAAGTTTTCCGGCGGCGGCGACGTGGTGGTGGCCGGAAAGTTGGCCGGAGAAGAAGGCGGTGGCCGGCGGTGACAGGGTGGCCGGCGGTGGGGAAGGTGGAGAGAGGGGAGAGAGAATTATACATTGTGTGTGTGTATTTTTTGTATGAAATGAAATAAATATATATAATTATATATATATATTAAAACTTTAAAATTAAATGACAAGTATTAAATAGTTTAGGGTGAGTTTTGTAACTTTTTAACATAGTTTTTATAACTATCGGTTCGGGACTCGTTTGAGAGACTTACGGAGTTTCACGTTACGATATTGCGCCATTGTTTTCTAAATCATTTTTTGATAAAAATGAGAATTTCACTTGATAAATATTTCGTAAATATTTTATAAACATTTAATAAAATATTTGTATTTATTTTTGTGAACGGTTAGCATTATTGAAGTAAAAATGGGTTTTAACTCGAATATTCGCGTCTCCAATAAACATCATTGAATAAAATGTTAAATAATTTATTAAATATCCTCATTTAATAAAACGTGATAATTAAATGTGATTTAATTATTTTTGTGTCTCTAAAATCTTGCAAGGGCATTTGAGTCACCTTCTGATGTTTTAGGGTCTCGGTCCAAAACTAAAATAGTTTGTCAGGAATGTCATTTTACATCAAATTGCTTTAGAGTCCGAATAATGAAATACGTTTGCTTTTAGATGGTCGTTCTTATAAGTCTAGCCAGACCCAAAGTAACGATTGAAATCGTCATTCAAAATTCGAAAAATTCTCGGATGTTACAGTACCTACCCCTAAGAAAATCTCTGTCCGAGATTAAATTTGTGTTATCCGATTGTGTCCAAGGAAATACTTAAGGTTAAAACTTATCTGTCTAAACAAGGTCTGCTGATAACTTGATTCTGAAAATCGTGGGTGTTTCATATACTTCTCAATCTACTAAAATTTTGGCCTAGGTTTGTCCAGCGATAGTTAAGCCAATCAATATGGGTATCTCACAATATATCATTACAGATCCTTTGACTGATCTAATCGCGTTATAGGAAGAGTCTCATTATAGTGAAAACCTCAAGAGAGGTGTATTCGGTTTTCGTGGAGATGTTTGTATAAGTTTCTATATGTCGGAGGACGGCAGTCTCATTTTATATCTGTAATCGTTCGTAATATCCATCATCGTGGCTTATGATGTAAGTACCCAACTTACTTGCAGTAATTATTATTGTACATGACTTAAATTGGTGTACCATGTCTGTAATGAGTAATTCAAAACAGAATACTATATCGACATTATGCTTTATCTTGTTTAAGGTGGGTTTCATCACTTAGTTGATAAAGTTTGTACAATCTGGGACCACTCCAGGACCCAACAACAGCAACCATACGACAATAACTATAACAAACGGTGATGGGATGCAGAGGGTGAGGACCCTCCGAGAAGAAACAATATCCCCGAACAAAGATCAATAAATAAGAGGAGCTCGGGAAGATGCTTAAGCGATTGACGTGCGGGATTTGGTACTCAGTCGTTAGTTCAATGAATCAGCTCATTAGCTCAAGTGTGTAAAAGTCTGTTAGTTACACGACAGTTCATGATTGCACGGATTTGCAATCTTAAAAAGTAATTAAACTAAGAATGAGATAAGAAGTTCCAAGTGAGGCTTAAGATTCTGCTGTAGTGGCAATGCACTATTGTGCTTTGGTGATATCGAGTTCATGTTCTTACTCGTTCGACATTGGATACTTAAGCCACTCATTTCATAATTCATCATTTGCATAAAGATGCGTCCCAATTATGTAAATGATAAATTATAAACTTATGGTTCGGGGATTTATAATTTATTTATTTAAATGAAGAGGCGTCCCAATCCTTTCAAATAAATATATTATAAATCATCCTACTTAATAATTTCTGATGCAATACGCGTACCCACATAACTTTCAAGGTGATGGATGACATGACAATGCATGTGCTCTAATGAGTATGGGACGAGTGATTTAAAACTCGTCTTCGGAGACGAAGAGTAAAACTATCAGGGAACTCACATAGTGTTCAAGATCGTTAATAAGTACTCGGTTAGAGTAAATAAGGTAAAAGTCTCGATGAACCAGTCAACATAGCAATTATCATATAAATCCTCTAATTAAGTCCCGCCCAGTACAAGGACTTGTAATACTTAGATTCACACATAATTTCATGTAAACAAAACTGTAACGGGCTTTGTTAACATAGCATTATCTATCAAACCTCATATTACAGTCTTAACCCATACAAGACTTGTAATACTTAGATTAATACATAATTCCATGTAAACAAAATTATGACGGCCTACGCGTACCACACTATTGTATAAAGCTATGAAGGAAATAATATTCTAAAAGACCATTGTTTAACTTACAATGTCTGAGGATGAAGCGAGACCATTGTTTAACTTACAATGTCTGAGGATGAAAGCGATTGCCATTGTGTAACTTACTAATGTCTGAGATATTATAAATGAGGACCATTGTGCAAACTCACAATGTTTTATAGGCGTATAATTGAGACATTGTGCAAAAACTCCCAATGTCTGAGAAGTATAAACTCAGTATTTATATATGTAACTTTTTATATAACAACAGCTTTAAAATAATCGAAAGAGATCGGTAAGTGTAAATATATACCCATACATATCTATGAATAAGTCTCGTAAGAGTAAGCACGCAATGCAAGCAGTTAAGCAAGTAGTGTGTATGCACTTTGAAAATGTTTAATGTGATGCAATATTTTTGAAAACGGTTATAGTCTAGGTAACCTACGCAACCTAGTTCTCTATAACCAGTGCTCAGTTACCAAATCTGGTAACACCCCAATTCAATCGTCGCAGCAGAATGAGTGTTTTTAGGCGTTACTTCATAATACACAGCGTAGATACAAATGTGAGAACGACTCTAAATGTGTTGTTTGAAAAATAAACATGTTGATTTAAATCATATCTGAATTTAAATATTCATTTGCTCCCATAATTGCGATAACAATGAAAGAGCTTGAATGTATAGAATCAATGCATTCAAGAAATCCAGAGAATATTTATAAGAAAAACATGCTAAAAAGGTCAAACATAAAGTTGGTGAGTTCATAGGTTAGTTTAAGTATGAACGTAAGTTCTAATAAATGAATTTGTCCACTGTGTCATCACAGTACCCTGTAAAACGTTTAATGATCACTGTCTCCCTACAGTATCATAAAATGATTGTATGACCATTTAAATCCTTAAATGTCCTTCCAAAATATATGTATGATTTTTAGAAATCAAACCATTGTAAAGCCTGCATGAACGTTTCAAACCTTGTATGTTCCCTAAACTGTATGTATGGATGTCATAATTCAAAGAGTTGTAAAATATGCCTGACCATTTCAACCCCCAAATGGTCACAAAAACGTATGTATGAAGACCACGATTTGTTCAAAATATGCATGATAGTCAAATCCACCACAAAAATATTCCAAATATTTATGTTAAAATGTATAAGTGTAGGACCGCAAGATCTCCCCCGTGATAATGCATTAAATGCATAAAACATACAAAAATGTATTACGTTTTGTCTAAGTCCATGGACACTGAAGATTGGACGTGTATGAATACCAAGTTAATCGGCTACATTGACCGTGGGTGAGGTTTAACCCGAACATCCTATGTTCGACATGGTGATACGTTCGTTGGTCTTAGTGATAGCTATCACACGAACGCGGATTGTCAATCTCATTAGATCTATTTATAACATTCGCGCTACCCTCCCCAGAGTGATTAAACAGTTCATGATAGTGGGACAATTTGTTGTTATCGCTACTTAGGCAACACTGTTAATCAGTTTAAATATGAAATGTCCACTTGCGTCCAATTATAAAAACAAGGCATGCATAGGTTTCTCACCCTAAAACTTGTAAAATCATTGTAATTGTATCTCACCGTGAGATATATATAAATCAGTAGGTAAACCAATTTGTAATCAATCATGTAAATGTATTTGTAAACATTCATGTAAACACGTATGTAATCGACCACGTAATTGAGTTTGCAACAGATTTGCACAAGCATGTTCTCACCCCAAAAATATATGTAAAACAAGTAAAACGTGGTCAGGTTCTCAGATGAAACCACATTGATGTGTAGAACGATTTGACAGATAGGCAATCTAATATGCACGATACGAAGGAAGACCGAAGCTGCTGACGAGAAGATCGCAGTTAACTTAAACGGTAAGTCCATAGCCTTGGTAATGTGTTTGGGTTTCCCGGTGAATTGTTATGTCAACGCGACGCGTTGATAAAGATTCTAGATTTAACTTTGTAATGGTTTGGTGGTTGGTTAAATAATAAATTGAACAAGATCCCAAAGTCGTGGTATATTTATTCTGTATATATTACAGTATGAAAAAAATAAACCATAGTATAATTCGTACCGCGATTAATTAATAAAGACAGACAATCAAGGATTAATGTGAACTGTATAATACTTAGCAAGTATATATATAAAAAAGTTAGAGGAGTAAATAATTAAACCAATTATTTTGACAACTCATTTAATTATTAAAAAGTCCTTGTAGACACACGTCTTTAAGTTATAATTTAAACACACGACGTTTGTAAAACTTTTACAATAGTTATGGTGTTACCTTCTAGTTGGAAATTATAAAATATATAAAATAATATTGTTATAAATTTATATTTTCGTTCCTGACAGGTCGCGTCTAAATGGTTATCGCATGTAAATGTATAGTTTTCGTTCGTTGTCAGGTTATTGTATAATACCATTTTAATATATCTCTAGAACATATCTTAATTTCTTTTATCGGTTCTCTAAAATAATAGTAGTTTCTAGCTGAATATAAATATATCATTTCAATCATGATTTCTCGTTAATATACCGTTTCATTTTCACAATACTCGACGTTTCCTATATTCAAGATATGTTGCAATTGTTAACGCTGTTAATATTTCAATACACTACGTTTTCAGCTTAATATATATGTATATTATTATATCTAAAATAAACCAAATTAATTAAATTTTAATTTATGTACACAATTAAAACCACCAATAAATATTTATCTGGTTTTGATATTTATTAAAACCTTATGTTGTTTTCATTTGCTGTTTTGATATATATATAAACCAAACGAACCCTCGTTGTTTCCTCGTTGATCCAAACGCGCCTATTTCTGCTAAACCAACCAAACGCACCCTAACCGGTTTCCTGTTCAACCAAACACATACTTCTAGTGTTTTGTACCAAACCAACAACCTATGGTAGGTTGCTGAACCAAACGGCACGTTGTGCGGTGACAGGCCCCAAACAACGCACTCTTGGTTGGCTGCACCCACCCAAGCACCCTCGTATTGACTATAACAAATCCCCAAACGCACCCTTGTTGTTCTTAATCCGAACCAAACACCCCGCCCGTTGGTTTGCCAACCCCAAAACAACACCCTAACTGCTAGAAACATACACACCCCTTTTTTGGTGAAAAACCAGCAAACCAAACCCACCCATCCTGGCAGTTTCGACAGCCTAACACACCCCCCCTCGGCTGTTAAACCCAACCCGACCCCGGCTGTCCCACAGCCCGACCCGTCACATCCCCGCTGTCCCGACCCAAACGCACCCTCGTCGGGTGTTATAAACCCAAACCCGATACACCCTATAGCGGCGTCGACTGCCAAACGCACCCTTATGATGGCGTCGGCTGCCAAACGCACCCTTGGTGCAAATAACCACAACCAAACGAACACCCTTCCAGGGTGGCTGCCAAAACAAACCAAACCCACCCCGCGTGGTGGCTGACCCGAAACGAACCACCCTCTGTGGTGGTGGTTTTTCCACCGAAACAAACACCCCTGAATAGAACAAAAACCAAACGTACCCTTGTGGCTTTCTTATCACGTAAACAACCACCCCTGTGGACCCGACTGTCCCGAAAACAAACACCCCTTTATGGTGGTGGTTTGGTGTTGATGTCGAGATGGTGGCGACAGCGGAGGGGGTGGTGGCGTCGTGGAGATGACGACGGCGGTGGGTGGATGGTTGTGGTGGCGCGTGAAGGAGAGTGAAGTAGCGGGTTAGATAGATCGGCTCACAAGGAGCATTTTTTTGGAGTTCACCGGAAAACTCCACCGGAAAAGTTTTCTGGCGGTGGCGACGTGGTGGTGGCCGGAATGTTGGCCGGAGAAGATGGCGGTGGCCGGCGGTGACAGGGTGGCCGGCGGTGAGGTGGGTGGAGAGAGGGGATAGAGAATTATAACTTGTGTGTGTATATTTGTGTATGAAATGAAATAAATATATATAATTTTATATATATATTAAAACTTTAAATCAAAAGTGACAAGTTGAAGTAGTTGAGGGTTTATTATGCAACTTTTTCATATACTTTTTGATAAAAGCGGTTCGGGACTCATTTGAGCGACTTAACGGATGGTTCAACTCTTGAAACTTGCGCCATTGTTTTCCGAATTATTTTTCTGATAAAAATGAGTATTTACTTGATAATGTTTCATAAATATTTTATAATATTTAATAAAATATCTGTTATTCATTTTGTGAACCGGTTTCGTCTTGTCCGAAATAAAATTGGATTTCAACTCGAGTATTCGCGTTATCCGCAACGCTTTTAATTAAAATGATGACTAATTTATTTAATATTTTTATTAAATAAATACTGATAATTAAAAACAAATTTAATTGTTTTTGCGTGTCCGCGTTGTATATTGTTCGAAAAATGTTTGCGGTGTTGTTTTAGCCCTTTTCGGCTCGTTTCCAGGTCTCGGGCAAAACTGAAAAGTTGTCAGGAATGTCGTTTTACATCGAATTGCTTTAGGGTCCGAGCCGTGAAAACGTGATTTAGATGGTTGTTCTTGTAAGTCAATCCAGACCTAAAAGTCAAAGGGTAAAATAATTATCTAAAAATCCGAAAATTCTCAGATGTTACAAAGATGAAGTCCAAATTCACAAATTTTGGCAAATGTTCAAATAACTTCACATCAATATCTCTCTTGTCGATGCTTTGATTCTTATCCCGAAATACCAAAAAATGCTTAAAAGTCTCCTTTCCAATAAAGAGAAACTTTTAGAGATGGCAAACATACCCCTCAATGAAAATTGCTCAGCGGTTATCCTTAAGAAGTTACCCGAGAAACTTGGAGACCCTGGAAAATTTATCATTCCGTGTGGTTTTAATGAGCTCAAGTGCAAGGCCCTAGCTGATCTAGGTGCTAGCATCAACTTGATGCCACTATCAGTTTGGAAAAAGTTAGGTTTACCCTAGCTTATTTCCACCTGCATGATCCTTGAACTAGCTAACCGGGCAATTTGTACACCGGCTGGGATTGCAAGAGATGTCTTTGTTCTGGTTGGAAAGTTTACATTCCCCGCTGATTTTGTCATCGTTGATTATGAGAGCGATCCTCGAGTCCCCCTCATCTTGGGAACACCTTTCTTACGGATCGCTCGTGCTTTGATTGACGTTCACGGAGAAGAAATGATTCTTCGTGACGGTGATGAAAGATTAATCTTGAATATGAGACATGATACCTCAAGCTATTCTAACAAGCCTAAAAAGAATCAATGAACATGATTGACATCTACAATGTCTCTCATGATGATTATCTTGAGGACTTGTTTGCAAATGAAAAGATAACAAATCATCTGAGTGGAAATCCCACTCCAATTTCGAACCCTATTGTTTCTTCTTCTTCCACACTTACTTCCTTAGAAGAAAGTGATTTAATTTGGGAAGAATTCGAAGCTTATCTCGCAAGTGATTCATTTCCACCGAGGAGCGATGATACCGACTTTGACCCGGAGGGAGATCTTCGTTTAATTGAGGAATTATTAAATGATGATCCTTCATCTCCTCTCCTTCTTTCTCATAATCCATTAAGTGGCAGTACCATTTCTTCTCCTGATCATTTGCTCGAGGAGTTTGCCGATGAACTCGCTCTTATTACATTTCCACCGGGAAATAAAGATCTTCCTTTTGATATCGAATCCGATCTTAGAGAAATAGAATATTTGCTTAACCATGATCCTACCAAGGAAATGGATTCTATTCTCGAGGATTAGGTTAATGAGGGAAATCTTGCAGATCCTAATAACGATCTTGTTGATACCATTCCCGAGATGTTCACCGATGAACATACTCTTGATTATTCATCTCCACCATTATTTGATGATGTCGATGATGATCTTGTTGAACTTGAGTCCCATAACGATGATGTTTATGATGATCCATTTGACTCTAAGGAAGATAAAATCAAAGAGTCTAAACTCTTGATTGATGAACTTGATCCCCCTAGATCAAGTGATTTCTTTCCTTCCCCCGAGTGTGACTCGGTTTTCTATAAGGATTTTTCCGAGGTTGATACTTTGACTTCAACCGATAACGAGGACAAAGTATTTAATCCGGGTATACTCATAATGAGAACTTTTGAAGTCACTGATTCGAGGTCTCCAACATGTGCATAAGAATGTAAAGAAAGGACCTAATGCTTCTTTAATTCTTGAGGATTTTAATCCTCCTCTTTATGAACTTCCTTTCCACAAAGAAGTTCCCGGGTCCGAAACTCATCCGAAAATGAGGAAAAAGTTTTCAACCCCGGGATTCTCACTTCTAAAGGAGTTCATACTTCTCTTCTCTCAGAATTATCTCATCGAGACTCTAAAGCTTTGATAGTCATTAAAGTTTTTGAAATCCCGATGGAGATTTTTCCTTGCTCTTATGAAGAGGACATCCGTGTTTTGGATGTTCCATGTCTCCATTTTTATCCCTCATGAACAGCTCAAGTATGGGGGGATGGGTCAAGCTAAGTGACCTAAAACAAGCGCTTCGTGGGTGGCAACCCATTGCTTTTCTAATTTAATTTTATAGTAGTATTGGACTAAGTTGTCTGTTGTGGAGAGGCTTCTTTCCATTTTCCGTGCTTTAGTGTTTGTGATGTATGCCAGGATTGCCCGGATTTTCGAAAGCTCTCGTGCTCGTGGTTTTGTCCTTCTTTTTTTTTTTTTTTGTCACTCAAGATTTCACATCTCAGCTTCATTTTGGGAATCCAATATCCTAAATCTTATCGACTAACGTTTATCTTTATGCACACTTAATAAACGGCCCTAGATTTATGTAGAGACCCTTCTTGAAACATTAAGGACAATGTTCAGTTTTAGTATGGGGGGATCTATCGATTTGATTATGCCTGTTGCCGTTGTTTTCACGTAATCCCGTTTTTACCACCAAAATACCAAAAATGAAAAAATTTGAAAATTTTCAAAAATAAAATAAGTGTTTTGTCACAATTTTGACTTTCCTGCTGGGTAGAATAAGAATAAATTTTGACTCGATCGAGCGTGTTGAGCTCTAGCTTGTTCCTTAACTTTTAGACTAAGCATTCGCGGATCTTTGCGAAGAACGAAAAATGATAGAGTTAATTATGAGTTAGATGCTAAACAAGGATTAGTTGGAAATCTTAAGAGCTCATAAGTGTAGTTTGTGGCTTTTCTCTCCCATAAGCTTCTAACCGGACTAATAATATGTGCTCTCTTCGAAAATTAAACTTAAATCAACAATTTTTGAAGTATAGTCGATATCAATAATTTTAGTTCAAATTTATACTTAAATTTTCTCTATATCGTGGTATTATATGTTAAAAAAATGAAAATTGAGGTAATAATAACAATAAACTGTGGGCTGATAAAAGTTTACTGCATTTTGCCGGCTCACAACCGATGTTGCAGTCTTCTAAATAAGGCACATAGTAATTATCTAAGACTGATAAAAGTTTGATGCATCTTGCCGGCTCACAACCGATGTTGCAGCCTTCTAAACGGTCGAGGATTCCATTAGTTTAAAGGATGTGTAAATTTTATTAAGTGTGGTAAATGTGATTTAATAAATATAAGGAAAATCTCTTTTTCTTAAATTTAAATATGCTTTTGAACTAAGACTATTTCGTTTTAAGTTGTGATTTTATGTATAAACGAGAAACCTAAGAGTTTTTGAAACCAAAAGTCCGTGAGTCCCGATACTAGTCTCTGCAGGGTGTCAAAAGCCTGGTCACTTAGCCGCAAGGTTGGGATGTGCCGAGACGAAATTCGCTGCATGGGATGATCTCGCCTTCAAACTCATTATTCTCGGGTGGAACGTGAAGCATAGAAATTTTGCAAAACGTTGATACATGGTTGAAATTAGAAATAAGCACATTCACCTAAGATATAATAATTGCCGGGAGCGAAAAGTTCACAAGTTACAAGTATGAGTAGTGTTAGCATCTTAACTTATATTTAATGGTGATTTCGTTTTTAAGCTTAGTTTGGGACAAGTGAAAAGTCAAGGACGATGAATTTATCTTTTTGGGCATTTTAGGATTAAAGTGCGTCTTGTTCTATGACCCTAAAAGTTATGAAAATAACAAAAGTCAAACATGTTAGTTAGTTGTTTAAGAAGAAAAGTACAAAAAAAAAAATGAGAAAATGGAAAAATACAAAAATATGTGTAGGAATAAGTGTGAATAATTAAAAATGGTCAAAACAGGGCTTTTCAAA
>BQNB010104254.1:3525-21980 GCA_026074375.1 Tanacetum coccineum | reverse complement strand
GAGATTTGATAAAATAGACTATAAAACTTAACAAAACTTAAGTCTAGCTTATAAAAACTAACTTATAAACCTAATTAGATCTTTTAGAGGCTGACTAAAAAAACAAAGACAGATTTAAACCTATTTGACCCGTTTTGAGCCCTTATCCCAAACACCCCTTTAAATCATAAAAATTAATTTTAAGCTAGGAATATGGCCAAATAAGCATAGAAAAGTAAAAACAGATGGAGTAAAAGACAAACAAGCAAGAAATTGAAGAGAATAAGCATTAATCAATAAGCTACCCTAATAAGCAAACATGACTAAAAATGGACAGAATTTAAGCAATCTCAAACTAATCACTTTTAAGCATGAAAAACATTCAAATAGATATAATAAGAAATATTAAGCATAAATAAGCACACAATAAGCAGAATTAAGCAGTTAATAAGCAAATGCATAAAAAATAAGCAAAACTGAAAAAGAAACTTACAAGGGTCCTTTAGCTTTTGGTTAAGAACTTAGCACCCAAAACAAGTATCTAACTTATCCTAACGCTTACCAATAAGCTCTAAACCACCATAATCCATCTAGTATTGCTTATCATCCAAAGTACCAATTCCATTAAGCATAGGTAATTCTTTTGATGAACTTATGAAATTTTTTGCAGGTTTAAGAAGCTTTTAAGAGCTTATAGAAACAGATTTGAAAACAATTTAAACAATAAAAAGCATAAAAGTAAAACAGAGCAATCATAAAACATTAAAACTAAAATTTCAGTAAAACTTTTAAAAGATTACAAGGCTTAAAAAAAGGGTACATTAAAGTAAATAAGACTGGAAAATAAAGCTAAAACTACTCTTAAATTACATTCAAAACTAGACTCTTTTACAATGGAAAATAAGCCTATATATAGCCGAATATGTTGACATATGTGTGCTTGTTGTGTTTGTTGTGTGAGAGCTTCAAAGTCTTTAATCTTCAAGCCTCAATCTTAGCCATCCATTCAACTTTGTTCACCAAGCCTTTTTAATCCAACATTGATTTCTTACTTGTTCACTCTGTCCAATCGAGACCATGGGATTGTGCCAAGGTGAAGTTTACAATCTGGGGGGGGTTTTAGGTTTTGGGGTTGATAGTGCTTTGTCGGTTTGGTCAGGGGAAGTGGACAGGGATAGGTGAATAGTTGACAAGTTTTATTCCTTGGCGGAAACGTTTATAAATTTAGGGATAAAAGCAGGTTAACGTGTTTAGGTAGGGTAATGGGGTTAGTGAAAAAGGTCTTGGGGTAAAAATGAAAAGGACTTAAGGTATAAAGGAATTTTAGGTAAAGGGTTAAAGGGTTAATAGAGTATAAGTGGTTGTGGGCTTGTATTGGATTTGGGCCGGTTTTAAAAGGGTTTTGGGTTTGGACTTTTATAAGACTTCATAATGTTTTAATGGGCTGACCCGGCCTATTAGATGGGTATGGGTTGGCCTATTTAACATTTCTTCGATATCGGCTTCGTCTTTGACTTTTTTACTTTGACTTGGTTGACTTTTTGACTTTGACTTTGACTAATTGACTTGAATTTTCACGCTCTTTTCATTCTCGTACTTGGTTTTGTTTGTTTTGGCTTTATTTTTTTCCTTAAGTGAATATCCGCTACCTGCACAATCATAAATCATGAAACACACAAATACAATGTATTTTTGGTATATTTTGTTAATGTTAGGCACATTTTTATAGGCAAAAGGTATGTGTATTTAAGCACATACCAAAATATCACTTGTGATATTATACCTTGTGGTTAAGGGTTTAAGGTTTTTGGTATAGGGTTTAGTGGTTAGGGGTTTAGGGTTTTTGGTATAAATTTTAAAGTTTATGTGTATATCACTTGTGATATTATACCTAGTGGTTCGCGATTTAGGGTTTTTGGTGTAGGGTATAGTTGTTAGAGGTTTAGGGTTTTTGGTATAGGGTTTAGTGGTTAAGGAAGGGGTTTAGGGTTTTTTGGTATAGGGTTTAGTGGTTAGGAGTTTAGGGTTTTGGTATAGGGTTTAGTGGTTAGGTGTTTAAGGTTTTTGGTATAGAGTTTAGTGTATAGCGATTTAGGGTTTTTGGTATATGGTTTGGTGGTTAGGGGTTTAGGGTTTTTGGTATAGGTTTTAAAGTTTATGTATATATCACTTGTGATATTATACCTAGTGGTTAGGGGTTTAGGGTTTTTGGTTTATGTTTAGCATTTTTGGTATAGATTGTTAAAGTTTATGTGTATATCACTATGTGATATTATACCTAACTAGTTAGGGGTTTTAGGTTTTTGGTATAGATTTATTGGTAGAGGTTAGGTTTTTGGTATATTTTTTAAAGTTTTGTGGTATATATCATTTGAGATATTTATACTAGGGATAGTGTTCAGGATATTTGGGTATAAGGGTTTTAGTGTTAGGGTTTTTGGTATAGATATTTAAAGTTTATGTATATATTATTATAGTATATATATATATATATATAATAATATATAATATATATATGATATATCTATATATACAGAAAAGTAAGATATATAAATATATCTATAAATATATCTCACGTTGTGATATTATAACCTATGGTAATGGTTTTAGGTTTTATTGGTAATAGGGTTTATTGGTTAATGTGTTAGGGTTTTTGGTATTGGTTTTATGTTTATGTATATGTATATATCACTTGTGATAATATACCTATTGGTTAGGGGTTTAGGATTTTTTGTATACGGTTTAGTTGTTAGTGGTTTAGGTTTTTGGTATAATATCAGTGATAGATAATGTATGAAAGCGGAAGAAATCATTTGATAAGTGCCAAAAACGTCTCCAAACGGCCAAAAACTTCTGAACACGGACGAAAATGTGCGAAAATGGACAAAAACGTGCAAAAATGGACTAAAACTTGCGAAAACGGACAAAAATGTACAAACGAACAAAAATGTACAAAAACAAATGAAAACGAACGAAAATGTAAGAAAACGGACGAAAACGTATAACGTATAAAAACGAACGAAAACATGTGAAACGAAAGAAAACGTGCAAAAACGAAAGAAAACATGCGAAAGCAGACGAAAACAGGCGAAAACTTGCGAAAACGTATGAAGACGTATGAGAGCTGGCGAAAACGCGCGAAAGCTAGTGAAACGCGCGAAAGCTGGCGAAAACGCGCGAAAGCTGACGAAAACGCGCGAAAGCTGACGAAAACGCGCGAAAGCTGACGAAAACGCGCGAAAGCCGACGAAAACGCACGAATACGGACGAAAGCGTGCGAAAACATGCGGAAACATAAGAAAATGTCCAAAATGGATGAAAACATGTGAAAACGAAAGAAAACGTGCGAAAGCGGGTGAAAACAAAAGAAAAATTGTGAAGACAGACGAAAACATATGAAAACTTGCAAAAACGGTCAAAAATGTGCGAAAACATAATAAATCGTGTGCGAGCATAAGAGAACGTGCGAGAACCTCTAGATCATACGAAAGCGGACAAAAACGTGTAAAAACGTGCAAAAACGTATAAGAACATAAAAACGTAAAAAAAACGTACAAAATGTCAAAAAAAGTCAATTATTTGCAATTTGGGCAAGATTTGCCAACTCTACAAATAATGAGGGAGTGGTTAGTGTGAGTTTTAGTAAATTTACACTTTTTGTCCATCCATGTTTTTTTAAATTTTAAATCTTGTCTTTTTAATCGAATGAAATGGATGGTTTAGATTAGTCCCTTAGTATGTGAGCTAAAACTTATCCTCAAAATAACTCACCTCGTGAAAATATATATAGCGTGCAAGAAAAATAGAGTTGTGTTGATATTGTTGTTGTTTAAACGTTTTGTTTTAGATATCAACATATGAGAAAAGTTCATTTGCATACCAGTTTCTCCTCACATACAAAGGGATAAATCTACATCATCCATTTGAGATTGATCTAATGATGTAGATTAATCTAAGATTTAATTTTATTTAATGGATAAGAATAAACTTTAAAAAACATCCACTACCCCTTCTTACTTTTGTATTTTTTAATAAAAACACATTTCACCCTTATATTTAAAAATTACATATCGCAAAACCGCAAAACGTTAAGATACATAAATTACACCATCGTGACGAGCGTTAAACTATCTCTCAATAGAGGGGCACTTTCATATACTTTCGACAAACTTTTTTTTTGTTTTTTTTATTTTTTCTCCGTGTAGTATTTTGTTTGATATATCACATGTGATATTACACTAATTTGTAAGTTAGAACACCTCCACGTGCTTTCGACAACGGTAATTAATAACATTTGTGAAAACATCAACTGACTAGAATCGTTTTAAAGCATTGAAACAAGTATATATTCTTAGCTTTCCAACCATTTATCATACATAATTTTTTAACCTCAAAATCAAAACAGTTTATTTATAGAAGTTGGTGAATATCGAAGAATTTTATTTTTTATCATCAAACCTACTTGAAGTATCACATGTGATATAACATATTTGTACGTTCGAACACTCAACATGATGTCATAAAATGAACGTAAGTATTTATGTAAAACATTAAATGGTTCATTAAGTTTGACATTAATAGATAAACATCTTTACCATTCTAACCATATATCAAACATAATTTATGAAAATTAAATTAAAACACTATTTTCTCACAAAACTATGTTTTAACCATTTTAATCCTACTAACAGTATAATATCACAAGTGATACATAACATTGATTACATGTTAAAATTTTCAAAAATAACAACAGTTAGTGTCACATTATATTGCTTTATCACTTGTGATATTAATTATATGTGGAATAACATGACTAATGTCACATTATATTACTTTATCACATGAGATATTATTATTATTATTTATCATTGGTGATACTACAATGTCAGAGGTAATAAATGTTAAGCCACGGATGAATCCTTTATTTAGTTATTGGTATAGGGTTTAGTAGTTAGGGGGTTTAGGGTTTTGGTAATAAGGGTTATGTGTTTAGGGGGTTTTAGGGTTAGAGTATAAGATTTTAAAGTATAATGTATATATAACACTTGTGATATTACACATAGAGGTTTTGAGTTTAGGTTTTTGGTATAGGGTAAGTGGTTAGGGTTAGGGTTTTGTACATATTTTTAAAAGTTTATGTTATATCACTTGTGATATTATACAGGTATTTAGGGTTTTTTTGGTATAGGTATTAGTGGATAGTGTGGCTTTTGGTTTTCATAATCGCATGATTGCATGGATTATGGAATGTATTACCACTACTTCATTTTCGATATGTATTAATGGCAGCCTCCATGGTCACTTTCTGGGTAAACATGGTCTTCGGCAAGGTGATCCTTTGTCTCCCTATCTTTTTACGCTTATTTTGGAAGTGCTTACTCTTATGCTTCAATGAAGGGTTAGGAATTCGGATTTATTCACGTACCATCGTTATTGTTCTAAAATGGAATTGATTAATCTTTTCTTTGCGGATGATCTTTTCTTGTTTGCTCATGGTGATGTGAATTCGGCTCGAGTTATTATAGATACGTTGGACGAATTTAAGCTTGCTTCGGGGTTAACTCCTAGTCTCCCCAAAAGCACGGCTTATTTTTGCAATGTGCTTAATCATACAAAGATTTCTATTCTTCATGTCCTTCCTTTTGAAGAAGGCCGTCTTTCGGTCAAATACCTGGGAGTTCCATTGGTATCTTCTAGGCTATTTTTCGGGATTGTAAGGAGCTCATTGAGAAAGTTCAAAATCGTGTTAACGATTGGAAGAATAAATCTTTGTCGGCAGCGGGTAGGTTGCAATTGATTCGCTCGGTGCTTAGTTCCATGCATATCTATTGGGCATCGATGTTTATCCTCCCCTCGCGTGTGTTAAATGAAATTGAGCAGCTAATGCGAGGGTTTTTATGGTGTCAAGGGCGGTTGAAGAAAGGGCGTGCGAAAGTTTCATGGGATTTGGTTTGTCGTCCGCGCAATGAGGGTGGGCTTGGGATTCGTAAGCTTGATTTATTTAATAAGGCCCTCATGGCTGTTCATTTTTGGGATTCGTATTGGTGATGGGATGCAAGCCTAGGCTTGGTTCGATAAATGGTGTAACGTTAGTCCACTATCTTAGTATGTGACTATTCGTGATCTATTTAGAGCAGGTTTTACTTTGTCTTCTAAAGTTACTGACCTGATCGTTAATGGGATGTGGAGCTGGCCTCACGAATGGAACTCTAAATACCCTATGTTGGCTTCATTGGTTCCCCCTATGCTTGTTGAAACGCATGATCAGTTGGAATGGCATTAATTAACAGGTTAGGTACTCGCTCCATCTATGGCTGGTTATACATGGTAAACTCAAGACCCAAGACAAGTTACGCACTTGGGACATTACTGGAGAGCTTGCTATGCCATGCCCATTATGTGGAAATCAGCTGGATACTCATGAACACCTTTTTTGAGTGTGATTTTTCTACGCATGTTTGGGATCAAATGAAAGGCCTTGCTGGTCTTTCTAATGTAGCGGGAAGATATGAGGAGATTGTTAATTATATTATTCCATTTGCTAAGCGGAGATCGTGTAAGAGTGTGATAGCTAAGCTTGTGTTATCGGCTAGTACTTACTATGTATGGCAAGAACGTAATGCGAGACCTTTTACCAATAAGAAATGGTCAGTGCCTCAAGTGATTGAAGCTATTGTGTCTTCTATTCGTCTTAAACTGCTTTCTTGCTCATTTAAGAAGACTAGAGATGGAATTAAAGCAGCGCATTTATGGAAGCTTCCAGGGACGTCTCTTATTGAGTTATGATGATTGTTTTTTGTCTATGTATTATTCGTTGGTTTTTTCCCATTTAAGTCATTGTTAATGTATTAGAGGCTTAGCTTAGTGGTATGTCACTAATGGCTCATAGTATTTCAAGCATGGCTTGAGGTTAATGTGGCACTTCAGCCACATTCCAATGTACTCAACTGGTTTTTTTGGTGTTAATATATTTTACCGGGTTTGATACCCTTACCAAAAAAAAGATATTATACCTAGTGGTTAGGTATTTAGGGTTTTTGGTATAGGGTTTAATGGTTAGCAGTTTAGGATTTTTGGTATATATTTTAAAGTTAATGTATATATCAGTTATGATATTATACCTAGTGGTTAGGGGTTTAATGGTTAGGGGTTTAGAGTTTTTGGTATATATTTTAAAGTTTTATGTATATTTCGATTTTGGTATAGGGTTTAATGGTTAGGTGTTTAGGGTTTAATGGTTATGGGTTTGGGGTTTTTGGTATAGATTTTAGTGGTTAGAGGTTTAGGGTTTTTGGTATGGAGTTTAGTGGTTAGGGGTTTAGAGTTTTTGGTATAGGTTTTAGTGGTTAGGGGTTTAGGGTTTTTGGTATAGGTTTTAGTGGTTAGGGGTTTAGGGTTTCCGGTATAGATTTTAGAATTTATGTATATATCACTGGTGATATTATATTTAGTGGTTAGGGGTTTAAGGTTGTTAGTATAGAGTTTAGTGGTTAGGGGTTTAGTGTTTTTGGTATATGGTGTAACGGTTAGTGGTTTAGGGTTTAGTGGTTAGGTGTTTAGAGTTTTTGGTAGGGTTTAGTGGTTTATGTCTACATCATTTGTGATATTATACCTAGTGGTTAGGGGTTTAGGGTTTTGGGTATGAGCTTTAGTAGTTATGGGGTTAGGGTTTTTGGTATAGGTTTTAAATTTTATGTTTAAATCACTTGTGATATTATACCTAGTGGTTAAGGGTTTAAGGTTTAAGGTTTAAGGTATATGGTTTAATGGTTAAGGGTTTAAGGTTTTTGGTATATATTTTAAAGTTTATGTATATATCACTTATGATATTATACTTAGTGGTTAGGGGTTTATGGTTTTTGGTATAGGGTTTAGTGGTTAGGGGTTTAAGGTTTTTGGTATAGATTTTAGAATTTATGTATATATCACTTGTAATATTATATCTAGTGGTTAGGGGTTTAGAGTTTTTGATATAGAGTTTAGTGGTTAGGGGTTTAGGGTTTAGGGTTTTTGGTATATATTTTGAAGTTTATGTATATATATCACTTGTGATATTATACCTAATGGTTAGGGGTTTAGGGTTTTGGTATAGGGTTTAGTGGTTAGGGGTTTAAGGTTTTTGGTATAGGATTTAGTGGTTAGGGGTTTAGGGTTTTTGATATAGGGTTTAGGGTTTTATAGATCGTAAAGTTTATGTATATATCACTTGTGATATTATACCTAGTGGTTAGACGTTTAAGGTTTTTGGTATGGGGTTTAGTGGTTAGGGGTTTAGAGTTTTTGGTATAGAATTTTTAAATTTATATCGGGTTTAGCGTAGTGGTTTAGGGTTTTGGTATAAGCGTTTTAAATGTTTAGTTGTTTAAAGGTTTTTGGTATAATGTTTAGTGGTTAGGGGGTTTAAGGGTGGTTTTTGGTATTAGGTTTTAAAAAAAGTTTATGTATAAATCACGATTGTGATATTATAATTTTAGTAAGTTGTTAAGGGTTTTAGGGTTTAGGGTTTTGTATAGTAGGTTACCTTTTTACTACAGGTAGGGTTTTAAGGTATTGGTATAGATTTTAAAGTTTATGTATAGCATAACTTGTGATATTATATAATATATCTAGTGGTTAAGATGTTTAGGAGTTTTTTGGTATAAGGTTTTAGTGTTTAGAGGGGATTTAAGTTTTGTGTATAGATTTTAAAAAGTGTTTTTTAAAAATTTATGTAAATATCACTTAATGATAGTATACTTAGTGGTTTAAATGTTTTAGGGTTTTGGGTACTAGAATCTGTAAAGTTTAAGTAACATGTCCTTGTTGATATTATACCTAGTGGTTAA
Organism: Tanacetum coccineum; assembly: GCA_026074375.1. Taxonomy (NCBI): domain Eukaryota; kingdom Viridiplantae; phylum Streptophyta; class Magnoliopsida; order Asterales; family Asteraceae; genus Tanacetum; species Tanacetum coccineum. The sequence continues at coordinate 13,176 of BQNB010104254.1, read as the reverse complement.
GGGTTAGGGTTTTAGTTGTTAGGAGGTCTAGGAGTTATGGTATAAATATCAATGGATAGAATAACCGTAAGAAAAACAACCCGTACAAAAACGTATAAGAACGTAAAAAAAAAAAAAAAACTTACAAAAACTAAAAAAAAACAGCAAAAACGCTACAAAAACATAAAAAACGAAAAAAATTAAAAACATACACAATGTCAAAAAAAGGTTAATTTAATTGCAATTTAGGCAAGATTGTCAACTCTACAAAAATTATGGGAGTGGTGGTTAGTGTAGTTTTAGTAATTTTAAAACATTTTTTTTTTTTTTTTGGCCTTCCAATGTTTTTTTTAATCTTAGAATCTCTGTTGCCTCCTTTCCGGAGTGGGTTGTTACAATTCGTCAATGAAAACCGCCATAATTTTAAAAAACCCGCGCTTTGCGGCGAAGCGCGGGTTACAAACCTCGTTACAAATAAAGATGGTTTGTAGAAATAATGGTGCACTTTATTCCGGACTGCAGACCGAAAGTCATGTAATTACTTTTTATAAAAACTTTAAAAAAAACGGTTTAGGGCTAGTTATTTACATGGAACTCTTAGCACTTTATTATGTGTGCATATATAAAGATAAATTCACTGCTTTAGCGAAAGCATGTAATTTAGTTGTTATTTTGGACAATGTATCGAGTATTTTACATACAATGTAAAGTTAAGTGGGAACACAATCACTTGGTATTAACTTGATCACGTGTTATTTATTTCTTAAAAAGCGTACATCATTACATGGTGCAACAAAAAGCTCATTTTCAAAATATAAAAAATGGCTATAACATGACCTGATTATAAGGTTCATCCGAGTGGAACACCAAAAATTATGATGTTGGTCGTCTTTTAAATTTTGAAAACTAGGAATATCGTTCTTCTTATAATGTTTTGGTTGTTGAGCATGACGGAATTGAATACATAATAGAAACGTGTCATTATATGCCTTCTAACAATAGAATCATGATGTATAAATGATCAAAAGCTAAAATGAAGTGAACATTTTCAAAGAATCCTAAGTGGTAAAATATTGCTGATTAAAGATAAATTATGATAATTTAGTGTAAAATATTAGTGTAGAATTAGGATATATGTGCTAATATAATCGACTAATCTACTTATTTATCTCAAAGCAGTTGAAGGTTAGATTACTTTCACTAAGGTTTCTCCATGTATATGTAGAAAATGTCGAAAAATACTTATTCCCATTTTTCTTCACTAAAACTCCGAATTTTGAGTCGTTGCATTTAACATTAAGGGTATGTTTGGCGACACGTAGCAGTAGTAGTAAGCAGTAGCAGTATCAGGAGCAGTAAGCAGGAGCAGTTAGCAGAAGTTAAGCAGTAGCGTTTGTTTAAAAAAGGTGTTTGGTAAGGTAGCTGTAAGCTGTAATTAAAAAGTGTAAAATTACCAAAAAAAAGCATATACCCTAATTAAAGAAAGAGTAAAGTACATTTTTGATCCTTTTGGTTTGGTGCGTTTTCCACTTTTGGTCCAAAATTCAAAAACGTTTTGGTTTCAGTCCAAAAGTGATACTTTGGTTTCACTTTTAGTCCAAAAGCATGTTTTTTTTGTCCTTGTGGTTTGGTGAGTATTTCACTTTTGGTTCAAATTTTCAACATGTTTGGACTGAAAGTGAAACAAAAGTATCACTTTGGACTAAAACCAAAACGTTTTTGAATTTTGGACCAAAAGTGAAAAACACACCAAACCACAAGGACCAAAAATGTACTTTAAATTTTATATTTGGGGGTATAAATGTAATTTTATAACAAATGCTTGGAGCAGTTCTGAAATGCTTCTTCAAAAAGCATTTGAGATTGGAGCGGTTAAACAATATTCAAACGCTTGTTGAGGTGTTGTCAAACAAGCTTTTCATCTAAAATGCTTACCGCTTGCCGTTTGTCGCTCCAAAACACTTGTTACCAAACACAGCCTAAGGATTTATGATGTCCTTTCTATGTTGTACTTTTTATGTGTTGTTTACTATGTTTGAGTTATCCATGTTTAACTTTCCGGGGTGAGTTGAAGAATGAGCCTTGGGATTTTAGGGTGATTTCATAAAAAGTAGGAAGTTGTAAATCTTTTCTGGAGAAACTAGTTATAATCCTCGGCACGCACGAGGTTATTTTTTTTTTAATATGTATTCATATTGATTAAAAGACAAACAACTTTACGTATCTTAAATAGTTTTACTTGTTGGACGAAAAATATGAAACATTCGCAATCAACCTCGGTTTTCAACCACTTTGAAACAAACTCGTATTTTTGAAGTGTTAGTATAGCGGTACGTAGAATAACTAAACTCAATGAGTTTGTGTCCCAATGTACCACATGTTGTGTAAAAAGTTCTCTAACTAAACAATCATGAATTCAAATTATACTTAAGACGTATAAGATAAACTTATAATGTATACATTTTGAGTGTAGGATTCGATCATCGTACAACCTGGTTACTAGTGCGGAATAAATCCGATCTTGAAGACGAACTCACCCCAGCAGATTATGTATCACAAAAAAGAAAGAAAAGATGCACAAGAATATAACCCTCAATATTACATGTTTATTGAGTAAAGAAAAGAATGAAGTACAAAAACCTCTCCTCCCCCCCCCCCCTCCCCGCCCTTCTCACCTCCTTTTATAGAGATGAGGAGGAGAACAAATAGGTTGGAAAAATTGATAAAACCTATTCAAGAACGATCTTGGAAACCTTGATCAAAGTACAAAGACTATGCAAAAACTAATCTTTATATGTAAGAAGAACAATAGAAATAAACCAAACGTTGTAGCCTCAATATATTAATACGGTTACTCTGAACAGGAACAGGGTTTACACCTTGAAGCCTAACTAAGTATGAGGAAATACGTGTTGAGAATGTGTGTACGAAGTGTTCATGGTCATCTCTACACCCTAGGACCTCACTTTTTATGTGCATGGGGTCCTGGGTAGATTACAATATAATAATATCTGCCTAATTATTTTACATCTCATATAATTATCATATTCCTAAACTAACTTGTAAATCCTCATCATACTGAAATTTATCGTTTATACTTTCCATTAGACATATTTTACATCAATAAATTAATCATTTCCATAATTAAACTTGTAACCTCCTAATCATTCTGAATGTCGTTTAATACTTTCCAAAAGACCAGGACTTTCCAAAAGACCAGGAAGACTAAATCTTATACCATTAGGAACTGTGTTACTACAACAGTAGGAATAGAATTCATTATTTCCTAACATTCCTTCCCTAAATTGAATTTGACTTGGTTAACTTCAAGTTTCTAAGTAGATCTGCAGTTTTAGCTGAGGATTGAACATGATCTTGATCTCTGATCTGCTGTTCTTTCTTGGAAATATACCATAGACTTTGAAGATTGAAACGTATAAGCTGGCTTGAATATTGAATGAAAGCAGTATGAATACTTAAATCTGAGTTGATACATTGTTCAAACAGATCCAACCTTTAACTGCATTATGAAAATCATTATCTATATCTTGGACTATAACCAAGACAACCACAGCTACATGAATGGTTTGAGGAGCCTTTACAAGTAGCCATTCACTCTAGGCATAGTCTAGTCCATTGGCACCCAGAAAGGGGATGATCCATGGAGGACTGAAACCATTTTCCACTTTTCAGATCATGAATCATAGGAAGTGGAAGGACTATATGACTTTTGGTTTAAGTTATTTACAGACATAAACGATTTGATATGTCTTTACCGTAGCCTGTTTTGCTCAGGAATAGCAATCTTAGGTCCCAGATAAGGGTTGTTACCATGGTGGATTGATAACCATCTTAACTTTGGTACATAAAACATCGGTGAGTGAGTAACCCTATTAGTTTGAAGCAAACTATCATCATCTTTTCAATTCTGTTCTAGTCTTGAGACATTGGGAATTGAGTACCATTGGGTGTTGCACATCATAAAACCATTTCCTCACTGAAAAAACGTCTATGATCATTCAACAAAAACATTTTTGACTCTTCAAAATCCAAAAAAAATTTATTTTTTTCTTATGAAAAACATTTAATTACTTCAAACTACTTTTGTTGATTCACAAAAAGGACATCCATAATCTTTTATGATCAAACTGTTCACTAAGTCCTCAATGGAGCTCTAGGAAACTTCGCATTTCTATTTGCCTCCCCTCAAAATGATAATAAACTTTGTGTAAGAACAAACACCGAGAATCACAATGAGTGATGTACGATGTCGACACAATCTTAGCAGCCACAAACTACACGATATTGGAGTTAAAGCTAGCCGAACCAACCATAAACTGTCATTAGTGACCAGGTTCTGTCCCAAATGTGTTACTAAAAACTGTCATGTCTGCCAAGTAGCGACCAAATTCTGTTCTGAGCTGTCTCTAAACTCAGTACAAACGTCGGTTCTCCTTCCTCCCATGGTTTTTAGTGATACTTGAAGTGTCACTAAATCGTTGCTTGAGGTGTCACAAGTACTTTTAATACAACCAGTAGTACCTTGTTAATCACCTACATGACTGCAAAACACTTCTCAATGGACGCAGCAACTTCAAGTTTTTCCTCAAAATGTTAGTCCATAAATCAAGAACAATCCAAACAACATTTCATATAGAATAATCATTTATGGAATTGCTCCTGCAGAGAAGAAAACTAGTGCCTTTTGAAGTCCCAAGCCAAAACAGTTTTGAATTATCCATAAGCATCAACATAATCATATCTAGTTAAAGTCTTTGACTGCATTATTGATTTGGAAACCATGGTCTATGGCTTCTTGTTTTGGTTTTCCCCAGAACTCCAACCTAGCTGAGGCACTTTAACAGTATTAACCTCTGTCTTTGGCCTAGCAGTATGAACCCTTGTATCCTTACGAATTAACATCCTATTGAAAATATCTGTTGTAATTAGGTTGTTTTCTTTTGAAAGAGTCTTTTAAGTGGGCGAATTAAACATATACAAGGCCAGATTTAGTGGAGCATGTGCTTATGGAACATGTTACTTTTTGGACTTCTGGGTGAGAAATCTACCAGCTTTTGATGATTTACCCTCTTTGAGTTTGTTCCAACAACTGGTTGTGTTAACCTGTTTTTGATATTAACCTTTCTTTTATTTTTACAAGTATAGTGCAAAATTACTACATCTACCACACACATAGCAAAGCCTTATTGTTAAACTCAAAATTTTCACCTAATTTTTGAGTCATCATACCATTCCAACTTCTTTTATTACCTCTAGGACTTTTATTGTTTTTCCTAGGGTTATCTGCTTTCCTAACACTTTCATTCCTAGCACAAACAGATTTAGGAAAGAACTCAGGTGATTCAGCACTTAGTTGACTATACAAGAGGATTTCACTGCTTGGGTTCAATGTATAACAGTTTAGCATAGTTCAAGTGATTTCTTATACTAGAGTTGACTCCTACATACACAAGAGTCAAGGTCACTGGTTTTGGGTTCAGAATCACTAGTGTGGGTCTGTTTGGGTCCATAGGTCATTTGTGATTCATCAAGGTCAGTGGGATCTGATAGAGGAATGTAGTTCCCTGAAAGAGGTGGGGGAACTGCTTTCATTCTATCAGTTTTGACAAACCTGTTATAGAGAGGTTTGCCTTCCACATCTTCAGGAGTAGGGGTAAATACACTAAATTCAGAGTCATCCCATCCTAACTCATTTTCCCCTATATATTCGTCAAACCCCAAGCCAATTTTAGTCCTTACAGTCATTGAGCTATCAATTAGTTTTACAAGATTTTTGGAAGAACTTGTCCATTTTGCATTGATGGCTCTTTCATTTTCTAGCTTAGCCTGTAAGTCCTGTTTTTCCAAACTCATCTCAGCATTCACTTTTTCAGAATATTTCAATAGATTAGTTGTATTTTCTAATTCACTAGACAATACCCTAATCTTTTCTTCAAAGACCAATTGATTATTCTGAAGGACCTTTTTCTGTTTTTCCAAAGTTTTAAGGGAACTTTTATATGCCTGAGCTTGTATATAATTTTCATTATATTGTTCATTTAAATCAGAAAACTGTTTTTGAAGTTCATCATATAATTTTTTAAGATTATCATATGAACAACTAGTTACCATATTATATTTGTTATTAACATGCTTTTTCTCTAGTTTAGCATTAAATTCTCTAACTTCAGTTTCTGTCATATAAGTTACCTCATTGTCAGGAGTTGAAGTTGTGCAAGCCATGTCTTCTTCAGCAACACAAATGTAGAGATCTTGTTCTTCTTAATCAAAGCTTCTCAACGAGGCTCTGATACCAATTGATAAAACCTATTCAAGAACGATCTTGGAAACCTTGATCAAAATACAAAGACTATGCGGAAACTAATCTTTATATGTAAGAAGAACAATAGAAATAAACCAAACGTTGTAGCCTCAATATATTAATACGGTTTCTTGAATACAGTAGCAGGGTTTACAAACCTTGAGTCTAACTAAGTAGAAGAGAAATAAGTTATACAGAATTGTGTTGTATCGAAGTGCATGGTCATCTATACACCTAGGACCTCCTTTTATAGTTCAAGGGGTCCTAGGTAGGTTATCAATATAATAAAAACCTGAACTAATTAGTTTACATCTAATATAATTAATCATTTCCAATATAAACTTGTAACTCTCCTCATCTATATGAATGTCGTATAATACTTTCATAAGACATTTTTTTACATCATTATAATTAATCATTTCCTAATAAAATTGTAACCCTCCTCATATTTACTAATGTCGTTTAATACTTTCCTAAGATCCAGGACTTTTCCAATGAAAGACCAGAAGACTAATCTTACTTCCTGTAGGAACTGCTGTGTATACGTACCTTCAGGAACTAGGAAATTAATAATTTCCTTACTATAATATGTATAAACAACTCCCCTCACTTCACCTCTTTCTTAATAGGTGCTATGAGGGGGAGGCATTGGTCATTGGGCCGCTAGAGAAACCCTAACAACATATATAATGGCTATATTTAGAGCCTACTTTACAACTAAACCCCCTAACACTATTCGACCAAAGTGAATACTTATATCTTAACATTTTCCACCATAGTTATCACTATTAGTCAAATACCGATACGCAGCAACCTTGACTTGTGCTCTGGTAACTCCCAGATCGGGAAACAGACCTCTTACCAAAGCACAAGTAGTAATACCTGCTATTAACTCCTAAGCTCATATCTTGACTCTTGTCAATGAGTACCTTTAGACATATTTCCTTCTTCTAGCACTTAGTAAATGGCATATATCTTTGCTTTAGTTGTTGACCAAAGCCTCTAGCTTTTGTGCTGCAAATTAGATTCAAGCTTTCCTGCACTTATCCTGTATCATCTACCCGTACCCTTGTGATTTATCTACCATGACAGCTGATCGATCTTCCATGACGTTAGTCAAAAAATCCATAAAAAACCTGTACGTTTGTCATGTAATCCGACGATCACAACTTATCCAACAATACCCACATCTGCAGTATGCTATGTTATACCCACATCTGCAGATGTTATGTCAAGTCTCGTGCAGACCATCTGATACTCCTGGCTTCCAACCGCATATATACATGACCACTTATCATTCTTTTCCACATCATAATCCCCTGATAGACTACCCTCCAATGAAGACTGTACCAACTTTATGTTGTAAACCTGGACTGTGATACCCTTAGAGTATTACCACTCTGATCCTTGACGATCTTCATACCAAGTACATTTCTCTTTGTTTTATCCAGCAAACCCTTGGTAGCCCAGATCTCAGCCTTACATCCGCAAGGAAAAACCATATCATCTATATAAAGAAATAGATGTATGAACATACTTGGTGTATACTCCCAATAATAGCCATCGTTGTCATTACTGCATTTCTTGCAACCGTTGCTGAGCACATATACATCTGATCGAGCATCCATATCATCTTTCAATTCGGCCTCCCACTTAGAAATCACCTCACAAGCAACTGTATTATTGAAAGTTAATGACTCATGTGCATAAATCTTATCCACTGCAGCAACTACAAATGCAACCTCATTACTGTCTTCTCTATAACTGAATAGTTCCTATTTTGAGTGTTGCTCCCTATCACGTGCTGAATGATAGTATATTAAATCCTGAGTTTGTACTTCCTATAAACCAACTACATGATCGACATTCCCATGAGGTTCCACCTCAAATGTATGATCCTCATGTGGTTCCACCTCAAACTCAACTCCTTGCAACACATGCAATGAACCCATACCTACACCAGAACCAATGCAAGTTTTCTTGTATTCCCCACTTTCATTGAAACCCATATTCCTGTGAAGCACTACCATTGAAGTAACGTCATCTAACCTCCAAAGCTTAGTACCCACTATACCTTTATGGTATCCCAGGAATATGCACGTGACCTTAACCGGTTCAAGCATCCCTTACTTAATACTAGCAAGCCAACTAAAAAACCTCAACATATCTATAGGCTTCTTGAATCCAATCGCTGATGATGGTGACCTATTCACTAGATATGTAGACCTTGTTGTATCCCCTGCCCAAAAAACCTTGGACAAACCAGGCTGAATCAGAAAACAACATACCTTAGCAAAGAGTGTCATGTTTATCTCATCAAACAACCCATTATGCTGTTGTATCTTTGCAACACCCAAATGTTTGGCGACCCCACTCTTCATACATTGTTGTATAGACCTCTGATTACAAGAATCAAGAACATTACCCGTCTTGATCTTCCACCCAGTCTGCTATTCCTTTTCTTACTCCTTTACCAAGCAGTCTGTGTTTGTCTTCTCTTCAGGTTGCTTGTTCTCTAACCGTCTTTGAGCCACTACAATATCATCGTTACTAACCTAAAAAACCCTATCTTCACAATCCCCTTGAGCTCTCTGCAGTTCTACCTCAAACCAAAAATGTTTTTCATCATGTACTTTATGGACTCCTGTTTCAACACCAGGACCAAGTTTGTGAAGATTAAAGAATCGTTGTAAGCTCAGATTGTTTAGATCTATATCTAGGAAAAATAACAATGAACATAAAAGAATGCATAGTGGAAATAGCATAATGAACAAAGTTATTTCAACAAGGTTTTTCATTCATATTATTCACTATACGTCCCAATTCTAGATGATCAATTCTAGAACGGTTACTCTAACTAGTAACACATTGATCTTGGGGCTACAACACTCATTCTAGGCGTTTACAATGAACCATATGCCTAGACACACACACACACACCTTTAGTCGACTACATTTTCTGTGCACACTCAATAACATGCCTGTGAATCTCTTTATATAGAGAGATTTCAAGGCTTACAAAGGAAGATAAGAATGAATAATATATTTTTAACATTTAAGAATATCTTCTGTTATCTTTATCTTCTTAAGGAGATCTTCCAGAATCTACATATTCTCCACTAGCTTGTAGAATTCTTTAATTAAGTTTTTAATCCTTTTGTTTCATTCTTTTATTTATTTTGTCTCATCAAATCAAGAATCCCAACAATCTTCCTCTATTTGATGATGACAAAACAAACAAAGTCGTGTACACACACACATACCTTTACTATTCGACTCTCATCAGTCGATGTTTCTATGGATGGATAAAACTACACGCCTATGATCTCTTTATATAGGGAGAGATCATG
>BQNB010104253.1:0-23857 GCA_026074375.1 Tanacetum coccineum | reverse complement strand
TTAACAAAATACCCAAATTGGCCAAAAAAATAAGTTGAGTGCCTTTTTATGCAAGAAAAAAAGTGTGATACCTTGATTGGAAATAACTCTTAAGTTGAGTAACTTTTTGTGTCATTTGCCCTTTGGCATATTAACCAACTCTCCAATTTTGATATCCTTACTAACAACAGCCAAGTCTTTTGTTGTAACAACATTTGAAAAACATTTAAACAGAACCAAGCAATTTCAGTGAAATACACGCTTCAAATTTCTTTGCATCGATCACGAGTTTAAATACATGAACTCGATTGGCTACCCAATAGCCACATACATTTGTAAACAAGGAAACAAGTATAAACAAAGAATCAGCAAAAGCTTCCGTAGAGAGCGATATGATAAGTAATTCCAAGAGGTCTGTCGACAGCCAAATAATCTGACAATTTTGTTTCCTTGACGTTAATACCTGTCGTGACGAACTCTTTATTTTTCACTTTGCTCACATTAAAAAAATTTAAAAATGGACGATTAATAGCAATTCTGCAGATCTACATCATCACTTTTGTGTAGTTAGTTGTCGAATAACATATGGAAGAATGCCACCATGGTTAAAGTATGCCAATTCTACCTGCATAAACCAAACACAATGATTAAGATATGAAAAGAGGGAGTGTTTGAGTATCTCTTTTGACACCAACTATTTGATTATTACAACTTCCTGCAATAATCAAGATTTAATGTTTGCATACTGATTTCGGTTACCTGATCAGTTTAGTACTAACCCCAACAAAACCTAATTATTATTTACTGAATGGAATATAATTACTATTTTAGTATGTTACCCTTCATTTCCTAATGCGAGACATTGTCGCAAGTATTTCACAATCAATGAACCCACTAACACAAACCTACCCGCACTTCAAACCATGCCCATTACTACTATAAACTGATAGATAATCAAATGGGGCAACGAAACCATACCTCTGTGTCAAAACGGGCAGTACATGTGAACGACTTCCCAGTGTCGGTAGTGACAGTGACACCTTGACCTGGTCGAATCTCACTAATATTGCTTGGTAGGTCAATGTTAAATCGTTCGTGACCAGTCAACTGTAATGTGTCAGCATCCTCACCAGCCTTGAAACAAAGTGGTATAATACCCATTCCCACCAAATTACTGCGGTGGATTCCCTCAAAGCTTTTAGCAATGACAGTTAATAATCCATAACCGTTGTAACCATCCCAAACAAAATCTAATTCAAAATCTAGACGAAAAATGAGAATATAGGTAGAAATTTCGACCTATTATTAAATTCAAGTTATGTTCTATCTCTAACAGGTCAAATTGGGCAAAACTCGCATATTTAATACTTTTAATGCACAAACATCCTAAATCACATAATTTAAACAATCGTTTTTTTTTGTACATACGTTGACCCCTCTAGAAAAAAATTATACATTTTCCCCAAACCGGCCGTATTTGGCTCGTATAAATAAAATTGTACATTTTCCCCCATTAATTAACCCACTCATTTTGCCACCTCTAGTTTAATGACTCACCAGCAACATAGGGCCCTTGGCAGCCCAATCCCTAGAGCTGCCACTACCGTACTCGGCTCCAGCCAAAACAATGGTATCCTGTCCAGCAGCCTTGTATCTCTGATAAGAGCAGTGCTTGCAATAATTAGATAAAAAGTAATATTCTGATAACTTGCTAAGAATAATCATTCATTGTGTTTATGAACTCACGGATGCTGCATCAAACACTGATAATTTCTCTCCGGTGGGAATATGCACAGTTTTAGGGCCAACTTCTCCATTTAAGAGCTTGTTAACAATGCGGATATTGGCAAAGGTACCCCTAGCCATGATCTCATCATTACCTCTTCGACTTCCATAAGAATTGAAGTCCTTGCGGTCAACCCCACGTTCTAGAAGAAATTTTGCAGCTGGGCTGTCCTTTTGAATGCTTCCCGCAGGTGAGATGTGATCTGTCGTGATACTGTCACCAAAGTTCAGCAAGCAGTAGGCATCCTTTACACCATGGGCACCTGGGGGATCCATGGTCATGTTCTTGAAATATGGTGGCTCGTGAATGTATGTAGACTTCGGGTCCCATGAGTATAGCTTTGATTCTTCGACTGATAGGTCGTTCCACATGGGATTTCCCTTGGTGATGGCTTGGTAAGTGCTCTTAAACATGTCAGGTAGAACACTTGATTGAACAGCCTGCAACATTTGTTGTTATTAGTTCAGATAGATATATCTTTGGACCTAGAATATGGATGTTGACTTGATACTTAGCTTACAATGTTGCAAAGTATCAGTGATTTCAACTAGACGTGGTAATTTCAAGTTTTCAACCCACTTATTAATGAGTAAATTCGGGTTTTTTCTCGAAAAATATAATTGGACTTTTTTTTAAACAAAAAAAAAATGGCTAAAACGGAAACAAGTCATATGGGTTGAAAAGTCCCCAATGATAAAGACTTTCTTGATGTTTTGGATTATGAATAAAACGATATAATTTGGTAATCATATGGGCATATTAACAATGATAAAGACTTTCTTGATGTTTTCGACAAAAAGTTTTCCAGGCCAACCGCGACCCATACCACAAAATTTATTGTTTTGATCCGTTACCCAACCAGTCCTTTTTGCCACCTGTAATATTAAAAAAGTTTTAAGGGTGATTACATCTGCAACTTCTTGGGTGCTTGGCCATATATCCCTAAAATAAACATCTTTCCCATCTTTGCCAACTCCAATCGGTTCTTTCGCAGAATCAATATCAACCTGGCAAGCAAAATCAACATGTATATAAACTGATATATTTTACAACAAACATCTATCATTGCTCTAACAATGTTTTTGCGACATATGGGCAAATAAATTTCAATATTCAATAAAATTAACTTCTTACCGTGCCTGCAAGGGCATAGGCAACAACCAATGGAGGTGATGCAAGGTAGTTTGCTCTTGTCAAGGCATGAACACGTCCCTCAAAGTTACGGTTCCCAGATAGAACCGCAGATGCAACAGTATCTACAAGAGTGCCAAAAGTAGAAGAGATTAAGGATCAAATTAAATATTTGCCTTGGTCATAAAAGAGAGTTGGAAAAGGAAGGTAGAAATATACAATTTTCAGATATGCAGCGCCGACTGTTTCATCTAGTTCTCCTGAGTTACCAATACATGTTGTGCAACCATAGCCAACAATGTTAAAGCCTTGCTCATCCAAATACTTCTGCAACCCACTGTATTAAGCCACAAAAAAAAACAATATACTTGTTAATAGATGTTAATTGCAGCTTATTTATAGGTAAATAAATCCATTTTAGTCAAATTTCTTATTTAATAGATCAAAAAGGTTATATTTTTAATTTCTAACATTTGAACGGGTCAAACGAATAGAAAGTTTCATATAAGTTGTGCAATTAAAATCTGCTGTCACATTTTAATAAGTAAATTACATTATTATTTTCAAAGAGTTTAAACGTTTGAACAATCACCAAAGGCGCCCATCGTGTCCAGTTTTTCACCTCTACTCATTAGTTTTATTTCTAAAGGGACCAAAGAAATCTGATTTTCACACAAACACAAGTTATACCTTTGGAGCAAGTATTTTGTAACAACTCCAGAGCCCAGAGCAAGACTGGTTTTAATCCATGGCTTGACCTGGTTATTGAGCATAATATAACACAATTATATTAAAACTATGATATCGTATCTAATGTTTAAGAAGACATGAAATACAGCAATGCAACACTAACCTTTAAGCCCAACTCGCAGGCTTTTTTTGCAACAAGACCTGCCCCAAGCATAACACTGGGGTTTGACGTATTTGTGCAGCTAGTTATAGCAGCAATCACAACACTACCATGTCTTAGTTCTGCTGGCTCTCCATGAAATGAAAATTTTGCAACTTTGCCCTGTGTCTCTTTTGGTACAGCAAAGCCCTGAAGGTTGAAGTTTAAAAGTATACTGTGCTACAGTAAAACGTGATAAGAACAGCAAATATTCAAGAAACAACTAGAGGCGGCAGTTTTGACATATTTACTTGAAACCGATCGATTTTAGTTATCTCCTATTACAAAAAGATCAAAATTATATAACCAGAAGAGAACGGATCAAATGGGTTGAAAGCCGCCCAATTTGGCTCTTTAATGCATAAAAGTATACAACATCCCTAGATTGTATATTATGATTGTAATTTTATAATTTTAGTAACTGTATTTGGCGGATAAACAGTTTATATTTCCTTATAACAATAACAGGAAAAGAAATTGCAGGTCAAGCCAGCCTGTTCAATTCGACCCACACTAAAAAATGTTCCCATTACGCAATCCGCCAACTTTTACATGTTTAGCAAGCAAAAAATTTGTGCACAGATAATACCAACAACCGAACTTTGTCCATATTCGACTCACCTTAAATCCCACTTTGTTGTCAAGGCAAGAATGCCAATCTGCTTTCATGTCTTTCAAAGGAACTCGGTCATGCTGCCTATAAAACACAGTAAAAATAATACTATTATTGTAGAGTAAAAGCATGACACAGCACCGTGGTAAAAACTGCAGAAATACACACCTCTTCGGCCCTGATATACAAGGTTCCACATCTGCAAGGTCTAGCTCCAATTAGGATGAGTACATTCTTTCCGCTTGCGGCTGAAATTACATATATGATATTTAGATCTCAGATTACTATCCCCATCCCATTTCGCACTTAAAAATCACTAGTAGGGATCTAACCTCATTATAGTCAACAAACATGTTGTTGGCCCTTAAATATGCTTTCTATCATTGCTACCTAATATCATAAAAAAATGAGTGTCAGTTAAAAGTATATTGTTAATTACTTAAATGATAACCTATAAATCATAATTTACGTACAGTATCATCCCTTCGTCCAGTTAATCTGAGATATTGAAGTGTAACATGATCCACCGGGAAGAACCCCATTGTAGCACCATACTCAGGAGACATGTTGGCAATAGTTGCTCGGTCGGCAAGAGATATTTTACCCACACCCTCACCTGTCAAATTAGATGGGCTATATTATTAATTGTAAATTTATTTGTTACCATCTTGTAACTAACCACAGCTACGTTTACTTACCATGAAACTCAACAAATTTTCCAACGACACCATGTTTCCTCAACATTTGGGTAACGGTCAAAACCAAATCAGTTGCTGTAACACCATCTTGCAATTTTCCTGATAACTTGAAGCCAACAACTCCAGGCAAAACCATGCTCATTGGCTGTAAATAAGAGCATAATATTTTATTAGTTATTTTTCTTTGCCAAGTACTATAGGAAATACGTCAAGTTAATTGTTATTTCAGAATTCTATACCTGCCCAAGCATTGCGGCCTCGGCTTCAATACCTCCAACACCCCAACCAGCAACACCTAACCCATCAATCATAGTAGTGTGGGAATCAGTTCCCACAACACTATCGGGATAGAGCACTCCATCAGTGTTGAAAACAACGCGGCCCAGGTATTCAAGGTTAACCTGAAATTGCATCAAGACAAATTAGAACTGCTTTTTTCACTAATTTTTTGGCAATCATGTTGCAATTAGAGAAATTATAAGTTTATAATATAGCAAACACCCCGAAAGGTTAGATCTTGAGCTCAATATAAGTGTT
The DNA here is from genome assembly GCA_026074375.1 of Tanacetum coccineum. Taxonomy (NCBI): domain Eukaryota; kingdom Viridiplantae; phylum Streptophyta; class Magnoliopsida; order Asterales; family Asteraceae; genus Tanacetum; species Tanacetum coccineum. Next base: position 18,224 of record BQNB010104253.1, on the reverse strand, counting down.
TTCAACTATAAAATGTGAGTCAAAAGTCAATAAATTGGGTAGAAAAGTAGGTGATTATTTGACGCCTAAATAACCAGATAATCAAAATCAAAATCACTTGATCCAAACACCAAAAACTGCTTATGTGTGTAATTTAGAGTTAAGAACTTCCCAAAGTGATATTATGGCTGAATCATCATATACATATAGCATAACAATCAAAAATTAGTATGAGCTCGTAATTTTTTTTAGATTAAACCCTGTACCTGATGCACGATACCAGATCCAGGTGGAACAACAAGCATGTTTTGGAAAGCTTTTGATCCCCACTTGAGAAAGGCAAATCTCTCCTTGTTTCTTTGAAATTCCAGTTCCATATTTGCTTGAACTGCATTTGCTGACCTAGTAACATCAACTTGAACTGAATGATCAATCACAAGATCCACTGGTACCTGAAGCAAAACACCGCAAAGAAATAAGTCATTTGTTGCCAGTTTTGCATAAGCACAAATAGAACCCCTGAATGAAGTGGAAGACCCATTGACTCTAAAAATCATAGTACTCTTTTCATTAATATGCAGATACAAGACATACCAAAGGATTGATCTTGTTAGAGTCGCCACCTAGATTATTCATGGCATCACGCATGACTGCAAGGTCAACAACAGCTGGCACACCAGTAAAATCCTGTAAAACAAGACACAGATTACAATATAATATCAACATAAATAATACACGATGGAAAGTTAACGTGCTGAATTAAATCGAAGTATGTACCTGCAGTAGTACACGGGCCGGCTTGAACGGAATCTCGACTTGTTTTGGAGCTGTCTTCTCCCAATCAATTATCTTCTCGACATCTTCCTTAGTGACTTGGAAATTATCACAATTACGAATAGCAGATTCCAAAAGAATCCTAATGGAATATGGCAGCTTGTCTGTTTTTCATACCAAAATAATTATAGTTATTCTACAGTGACATGCTAAACATAAGTATTACCGTAAATTTACAAACACTCTAAATGAAGATCACCAATCATCACAACTGTATCAACATCCTAAATCAACGATTTGGAATTGGATACTAATTTTTGGTCTAAAATATGTCAAAAACTATAATAGCAAGATAAAAATATTACCGATCCTTGGATCATTAAAAGCAGGCAAGCTGTAGAACTTTCCAAACTCTCCGCTACAAAAGAGTTGCGATGACCACAATAACAGGTGCACGTCATACTTTCTAAAATGCATTCCAAAATTATCATCTTCATTCACTATGTATCATAGTTTGAGTTTAAAATCATATCAAGAAAATCCTGACTTATTTCAAACATAATATTATCCCACTTCATGAATAAGGATGATAGATGCTTTTTATTGAGGTACTCAGTTTACAATTTTTTTTGGTATTTTTCAATTTATCACAATTTTTATTGATCTATTTGTTCAAAGGATTAATTATGTTTTTTTTAAAGATTAATTAAACTGTTTGCCTCATTTTGTTTTGAAGATAAATTGTATTAACAAAGTATCCATATGTTTTAGAGGTTTTTTTCTATGGAATCAAACGAGCTACATTAAGGTTACATTCCTAATGAATTCTACATTGATTTTCAATGTTGAATGTTTAATTATTGATTTTTGTTTGGCTTCAGTTATCACAGGTTTAATGAAAAATTCGTCAAGTGTTCGATGAAATGCCTCAAAGAAAAGCTTATAAGGTTTGAATGTGCTTTCTGGTGATTTAGTAGTTTTTTTTATTTTAAAAAGATGGTTGATGTTTATGAGTTTATATATTCAGGTAATCGAGTAGGATATGCAGGACATGTATGAGCAAGAATCAAAGATCCCCTTCATGGAAGCAATTTAGAAACGAGTAAGTATCTCCCACTTTTAAATTAGAACGAGCATTTTAATAAAGACGTGCAATTTTCTTTTTATTTTCTAATCTAATAATGACAAGATACGACATAATTTATTGATATCGGACTTGCTAAGAAGCAAGTTGTTATCTGTTGAGAAAATAAGGCAATAAAGTGTCGTAAAACATAATTTAGCATGCCTATTTTGAGTAATTATCAAATCCTTATCAGAGCCAATTTTTTTGGGTTAATTTTACAGTAGTTCTATGTAGGTTGTGAAAGACCTATCTTTCATACTCTGCTGTGACTATTGATTAGAAGATGAGGATGTCAATGGGAAATAAACTATAATTACCTTTGTTAGAATTTAGTAGTGTCAAAGTTGACCTCTTTATTAGTGAATGGTTCACTATGGAGTAGAGTTGCATATTGTAATCAGGTTGAATGGACAAGTTTATTTTTTAATGCATACAAACCTGTCTGTAAAAGATCTAGATTTATATTGTAATTTGGAATGATGTAGTCAATGCATGCTTCAAATATTAATCTTTCTTAATAGGAGTAAATGATAAAAGGCATTGCGCTTCAACCCATTTGACCCGTTTTGACTTGTGCTCTAAATTTACCCATTTTTTATAAATGTTTTCCAACCTGCCCAAACCTTTGATATCTCTACATCTATCTTACTAATCAGGATACTTAAATGGTTTCAAGATCCTGGTTTTGAATAATCTTTCGGGTTAATAATCAAATACCATGTTTGATGAATATAAAGATTAAGGTGCACAAGATGAAATCAAAGGCTGTGACCCTCTCAACTACTAAGGGCCTTAGCCTTTTCCAAGCTGAATATGCAACAGGTACAAATTGAAATATAGTGTCATGTCGAAAGGTAAGGCCATTATTTAAGTAGTGAATTATGATAGCTAGCCATTATACACTCATGTGGTTTCTATATACTTGTGTTCTATGTGACTGATTTTCATTTTTACAATTTTACTTATAAACATATCTTTTTAGCTCATTTTTATGTATATAGTTATTGATCCTGATATAATTTTTGTATTACTTCATGTTATGTGGAATATGCCTAAATGAATGGTATTTGTATTTAGATATCCATTTAGTGCTTATTCTTTAGGCTTCAATTTGAAAATCATAAATCTTTATTTGAGCTCTTCTTTAGGCTTCAAGTGGGACTATTTTGCCGGCAGTCTCATAATTATGCTATGAAATTTTAACTTATGCACAAACATTCAAAAGATTTTCTCACTCATTAAGTAAACGGTTAAGGCTTTGGAGATTAGTGATCAGAGACTTCTAGATACACTGAGGGCTTACAGAGAGGCAGAGTAGGATGACTCGCTTCACTGATAAGGAGAGTATTAGGAGGATGGAGACCTTTTTGTGCAGACGTTTTGACCACCATCCATAGTTCTGTTGTATTATGGTTTATGTTATCGACTAAAGTTTGATGTTGATACAGTGGCCGAGTAATCTGCGACATAAAGGAATACAATCTATGTGTTCATGGTTTATTTTTGAATCATGACAAGTGCATTTTAATGTGCTTTTCTATGTATTTTGTAGGGTTCTTTGATGTTTAGGTGTTGCGGTAGAAGTTCCTGGTTGATTTCTCATGTTATGGAGTCTATAGAGCTTTTCAAGTTCAGTGTTTATAGATGTCTAATTTAGAATGTGGATGGAAGGAATAAGATCAATGATAAACATTGATATCATGGTAATTTATTTTGTTTAACGTTGTTGATTTTTAAGACATAATGTATAGTATATACAAGGACACTCACTTTGACTCTTAACTTACATGTGAATTAAAAAAGCAAAGCTACTGTTAGTTTGACATGTTTATAGATGTTTAATTTAGGCTGTGGATGGAAGAGACAAGATCAATGATAAACATTGATAAATGGTGATTTTAGTTTGTTTAAATTTTTGTTGGTTTTTGAGACATATTATGTATAGAATATACAAGGATACCCACTTTGACTCTTAGCTTACATGTGAATGAAACAAGCAAAGCTACTTGACACATTTTTATTGTTGCATTCATTCAAGAAGTGAAGTTTGTACAACAAATGATGATTAAGGTTATCATATGTTGTTTGTTGGATTATATTTGAGAGGTTTTATCGGACGCTTAAATTGGTTCTATTATTGTTGAATGATGTACAAACATAGTGCGGATAACTTATACATGAAGACATGTATACCAGATGTATAATCATGGGTGAACATTCATGTATCAAACTTCATTATTTCTCTTTAGTTTTGGAATATCTGAGTTCGATGGAGCTCACTAATGTTTGCACCACACGCTCTAGGTGGTCGAGAAGCTGCAACACAGGTTTAGGGAATGCCACTGTGCAAATGTGGTGTCCTCATTGGTCCACTATTCGGTGTATGAAGGTATCTTCTGCATATCTTTGACTTGTCTTCTTTACCCTATAGTTTTGTTATTCTCATTAATCTTATTGTTTTGTCTTTCTAATGCCATCACAGCTTTGAGGGTTTCATTTAGGAAGATGAATCCTTTTTATGTACCCTTTGCAACTACCAACATGGGATTCGCAATGCTGGTCATGGATCTGGTGAGTCCTACATTCAATCATCTTCAACGTTTGTTTAATTATTATTATAAGCATTTGTCATTTTTGTAACACGCAAAATGCGTTTGCATATTGTCCCTTCAGGGATGGAATGGGTCCAAATTGCTTAGTCCTCTACAGGCGTGTGGCCACCAAACTTCTGTATATTGGAATGCAGCTAAATGCATTAAGAGTTAGTTATGTCTTTAAAAGAATTTATTTTCCGTCTTTGAATTCTTATATCATATTTTTTTGTTTAACAAAACGCTTCTTTATCTTTCCAATAATATTACACATTATGCTTTCCTACGTTTATTTCATTGTTATGTGTTTTATTTTTCGAAGCTAGCCCGCCCATCCGGGCGGGCTATGAAACTAGTATAATATCAACATAAATAATACACGATGGAAAGTTAACGTGCTGAATTAAATCGAAGTATGTACCTGCAGTAGTACACGGGCCGGCTTGAACGGAATCTCGACTTGTTTTGGAGCTGTCTTCTCCCAATCAATTATCTTCTCGACATCTTCCTTAGTGACTTGGAAATTATCACAATTACGAATAGCAGATTCCAAAAGAATCCTAATGGAATATGGCAGCTTGTCTGTTTTTCATACCAAAATAATTATAGTTATTCTACAGTGACATGCTAAACATAAGTATTACCGTAAATTTACAAACACTCTAAATGAAGATCACCAATCATCACAACTGTATCAACATCCTAAATCAACGATTTGGAATTGGATACTAATTTTTGGTCCAAAATATGTCAAAAACTATAATAGCAAGATAAAAATATTACCGATCCTTGGATCATTAAGAGCAGGCAAGCTGTAGAACTTTCCAAACTCTCCGCCACCAGACTTGGGTAGACCGGTTAGAATTCCACTGAAAGGATTCTGAGACGCTGTACATGCATTCAAATAAACAAATAAGAAACAAAGCCTGAATGAAAAGCACATATGCGATAAACAAAGTCGCTCATCTATCCAATTTTTGCAAGATTATATATTTCACAAACGTTTATAAAGTCCCATCTGTCTTAAATTCCATATAATCCTAGCTTTATTCATACGAAATAGATGTGATAAATCTCATAAGTCGATTGTACACAAGTATATGACTTGTATTTTGGTATACAAGTTCCCTTTATTCGTTCTTAGTACCAAAATTTCAACTTTTTTCCGTAGACCACAATAATTACTTCACACACAACAATAACTTTCTCGTAAACAATTACGGCTAGGTGCAAACAACCTGAAGTGGCCACGCCAACCTCCTGATATGACTTGTATTTGCCCCCACTTTAAAGCCAAACAATGTAAAATCCCACCACTTTGAAGCCAAACAATGTAAAATCCCCCCACTTTGAAGCCAAACAATGTAAAAACCTTATAACTCTATCTTCATTTTCGTGTGCATAACTACTTTTGTTTTAAAATTTTTTTTTGCCCCCCGTCCTCAACTTTCCTGGGTCCGCCAATGTTGCCACCTAGATTATATATTCATGGCATCACGCATGACTGCAAGGTCAACAACAGCTGGCACACCAGTAAAATCCTGTAAAACAAGACACAGATTACAATATGATATCAACATAAATAATACACGATGGAAAGTTAACGTGCTGAAATAAATGGAAGTATGTACCTGCAGTAGTACGTACACGGGCTGGCTTGAATGGAATCTAGACTTTGCTTTGGAGGTGTCTTCTCCCAATCAATAATCTTCTCGACATCTTCTTAATAAGTAACTTGGAAATTGTCGCAATTACGGATCGCAGATTATCCCAAAAGGACCCTAATGGAATATGGTAGCTTGTCTGATGTGTTAATAATAAGAGGGATGGGCGTAAGGTTTGATAATTGGGGAAGAAGAAGAAGAACAAGGGTGAGGTCACGTTAAGAGTACTGGGGGGACTTGCCCTCATCAAAGCTCTCGTGGAGATACAAAGTTATACAAGACACATCCAAAAACCTTCAAGTGCAAATAGATTAAACAGCTCCACAATCAAACCAACACAACCCATCTTGATATTATGTTTTAGATTTTAGACAATCTATGCCTAATTTCAATTGGTTATATTAAATTCTTAGCAATTGTTGACTTAAATTCAAGTGGGTTTTGTGATGTATTATCTTAGTAAGATAAGATGTTAAGACTTTTATGTTGAGTGTGAAGGATGATGATGTACTTTAGTGGTACATATCAATGTGTTTTGGAAAGATAATGTTGGTAAACAGTATGATGAATCAGTTTTGCATTTTGAAGCAATTTTATGTTTGATGTTCATATGTAAAATCTTGTTATTTATTACAGTAGTACCGTATTTAGTTTGCATGTATTGCATTTCTGTGGTTATATTGTCATGGTGATGGTGACGTGGAGATGTTTTATGTGCAGGTTGAAAATGAAATGACAATATTACCCTTGACTTGAATCATTGAGGGATGTGTTGTGCCGCATGTTTCATCACTTACACTCTGTTCTCGAGTTATTTTTTTGATGAAAGGTAGGGGATGGGAAGGGAAATTAAAAATATAGGTAATCTTAAGTTCTTTTTTAGAGGGAAAGGTAAGAGACGGGAGGGGAGAGGGAGGGAAGTTAAGTGTTTTTTTGTTTAGTTTTGTTCCTCTCAAAATTGGGGGGATTAGGAAGGAAACCGAGTCACTAACAACATGGGTTTTTGTTAAATTACAATTATATCCTTATTTTGGTGAGACATAACTTGACCCTGTGTTTCAACTACCACGGTCACTGTATTATCACGGAAACTTTCCAGTTTTGTGAATTGATCCCTATTTGTGATTCAACAATTAAAGGATATGTACCCCAATGCTATACGATCGCAATTACAAATAACAAATTATATATAGTAGGGCCACTGGGCCGGTACTTAAAATCTTTGAGTTACATGCATATAAATTCAATTACAACAAGCAAAATATAGCACTTGCAAAGCATATCTATATCTACGATCATTGTTATTACAATTCATATTTTACACAGAACCATGTTGTGTCTCCATAAATATATATGATAAGGTAAAAAGTTATTAGAAAACTTCGTTACTGTAATATTGTTAATGGTCAAAAGTAATTCATGTATATAATTTTGAGGATATATTGGTAATTTTGTCAGTTTCTCTATCATTCCTTTGCTATTTAAAAATACAAATTCAAGAACACAAATTTTAATAATCACCTTCTTCACATTACCATCCTTACTTTGCCCTTTCTTTCTCATCCCGTTCCATTCTTTAAAATTTAGACTTGAGAACACAGTGTTAGGGTGGAGGGTGTGGTTGAGGGTTTTCCCTCGGCACATCAGCTCCATATCATCAAAAAACACATACTTTATATTTTCCTTCAACTTTCCCTTAACCATTGCAACACCTTCTTTCTCTTTTAATATTTTTTCTTATTTTTTATCATTTAAAAATACCTCAAAATACAAACACTTAATAATAATACACACATAAAATAAAATATTAATATTTTCTCTTTCATGATTTGTTTGTTAGTGTGCACTTTCACTCGGGAGTTAAGTCCCGTAGGATTCTTTTTTTCTATTTTCCCGTAAACAATGGTATGGTAATATTTGGGGTCCCGCTAGGGAAACACCTTTTCCCTTGCTTTTCTTTCACCCACACCCTAAGGCCTTAGGCCCCGTTTGATTCGTGAAATCTTCAGGATTCTGATGGAATTGGAATATAATTCTATTTCATAACGTGTTTGGTTGGAAGATTCAAAGAATTCGGAATCTGAATTTCATTCTCAAGTATGTTTGGTTGGCAAATCTTTTATATAATAAAAGAATTACATCATTTCGGAGTTTTCTATCAAATTGAATCTTATGAATTAAAAAGTTGGACCAATCAGATAGCTTGATTTTGCCACGTAGACAAAATCGTGCATTCTGATTGGTCAATAAAAAGTCAAAATTGAATTAATTTTGTCAAGATTAAAAAATTTTGGTGGAGAATTTTGATGTAGAAAAAAAACACATAGAAATATATGTGTCAAATTTATGAAAACAAAAACTTGAAAAAAGATAAGGTATTTAAAAAAACTTTGTGGTTTAATATTAATGTATTAAAATAGATTATATGGAGTTAAGTGTAAAATTTTAAATTGTGACAGAATTTATATTATACCTTAAAACAATAAACAAATAACCCCTTAAACTTTATACCCTTAGACTTTATATTTTAAAATACAACAAACGCAAATACTCTTACCTTCAAACAAAGGATATAACATTATTTAATCAGAAAAGGAAAATAATACATCTCAAATCGACCCCAAGACTTTTTAGGTGAATTTTTTCATTATCGTGGTATAGAAATCTGTTGTATACAACCGAATAGAATAATGTCGAGCACCAAAATTATCGTAATAAATTAAAAGAGTTTTTCTATCTATTCAATTGATGGGTTTGAAAGAAATTACATTTTCTTTTCTTTTGGTTTAATACGTACTAAAATTATAACAATTGAATTTCTGAAAAAGTATTTATTTTCATCGACATGCGAGCGTTCTACAAAGTGGAATGTACGAGCATGGGTTTCGAAAATAACGAGGAGAAATTAATCCCCTTGTGGCCGAGAGGTTCACATCAGCCGACTCCGGGCTACCTAAAAAGGTAGTTTCGCTAGGATTAGTTGGCTTACAATATCGAATCAAAAAACAGGTAAATCAAAAAAATATATATATATTACTAATTATCTTACTACGTAATTTATAAAAGATTTAATAAATTTATTCTCTTCATATAATTTCTATAATACTCTATACATAACTTATAAAACAGAAAAAATAAAAATTATATATATATATATATTTTTAAGACTATATGTTTAAACCCCGTGCATGCACGGACATTAAAACTAGTGAAATGTAATGAAAATACCTCAAAATCCTTTATGTGTGGAATTCAATATTCCATAGTAAAGTGAAAGGAATGTTTATAATTCCATGAAATTTGATATTTTTATCATTAAAAATAAATTATTATTATTATTATTATTATTATTATTATTATTATTATTATTATTATTATTATTTATTTATTTCAATTATTTATTATTATTATTTATTATTATTAATTATTTGGTTATTATTTTTTATTAATATAGTTAATTTTTATTTATATATTCTTATTATTAAAAAAAATATTTATTTAAAAAAAATAATTTATAAACCACACTTTTTATTTCATACTTTAATAATTTTATAAAATTATATTTAGATATCTTTTTTATTGAAATAATATAAAATACAGATTTAAAAAAATTCATATATCAATTTATATAACATTATTGAAAATTTTATTATTATTATTATTATCTTTATAAATAATATATTTAATAAGTTATATTCAATTTTTCAAATTAAAATAGAATTTATTTTAATATAATTTTATAATTTGTTTTCTTCCATTTCATTTTTTTCCAACCAAACACGCGATAGTTTTTACAAATTTCAATTCCTTCAGATTTCAATTCCTTCAGATTTTAATTCCTTAACATTTCAATTCCTTACCATTCAATTTCTTAACATTTCAATTCCTCACACACATTTCAATTCCATCAAAAACATTTTACGAACCAAACGGGCCCTTAGGATGACTAATGCCTGTCTTTTCTTTCTTGTAAGTTATCCTTCAATAACCATGAACAATTAATTCAATTATACTTTACAATTAATTCAATGCACTACACGTTCCTTTTTGTTTAATATGTGTTTTGTGCCTTTGACTTGTGGGACCGACCTTTTGGTCCTCATTTTTGTTGTTAAGAATTAAGATAGTTTCTGAGAGCTTATCGTCATGGTTCTTAATTGTGTTGTTTAACTGAGTATTTTTTTTGTTCCTTCTTAATACTAAAATACTTAATATAAGGATTTCCGTCCAACATGGAATCTATCGTGGTAGTCTTAATACGGAAGTGGTCTGCCGGGTTTTTATAATATAGTACTCTTTGTAATGCCAACAGTTGGTCAACTTCAATGTTTATTTGGTAATCGAATTAATTGCCTAGTATATTCGTCTTAAAATCTCAGTTTGTAATACAAAATTAATGACAAGAACATGAGGTCATTAGCATCTTAAAGTTGCAGTATCGGTGCTAGTTAAGGGTCCAGAAGACTATTGGCTTAGTAGCATTCCCATGACTTGATAAACGACTTGAACGCCCAACTAAACTCCCACACTACATGATAAGGTTGTACTCAGCAGTGATGAATGTTACAAGAAAAAAGAAAGTGCGGTTCAGTTTAGAAGCTTGTAAAAGCCGCAGCTAAAGCAGCCATAATTAATGGAAACAACTAACAAACCTACAACAATGAAGAAAAGTGTGAGAGTGAAGGTGGTGTTGACACCATCTGAGTTAAAGGAAATCTTGAGTAGGACCACTATATACCACCACCCTTAACCAATGAAGCTGCCACCATCAGTCTCTTCTGCTGATATGTTTTCGGGTCAAATAATGGTTAAGTGTAAAAGAACTAGAAGTACTTCATCAGTGATGTGCAAATGTAAATCTGGTTGGAAACTGGCCTGCTTTACAAACTATACCTGAATTGGGACATTATTAAACAATCAAAAGTGCTTAATATATCAAGATATTTTACTTGTTAGTTGTTTTACCGATTATTGTAACATCATAAGAATTTATTAATATGGCAGCGTGCTTGTATACAATAGTACGTATGTTGGGCCGATTCAATGCCAATGATCAGTGCCTAGATTTAAACAGAAATTAGGCTAATTATTGAAAGACCCGTTGATAGACATCAACGGGTATTGAAGGACTCGCTGAGTGCAAAGCCTCAACGAGCAATCTCAGACGTATTCAAGTAAAAGACATCGTCAAGGAAGTCGAAGATTACTTGAAGACTTACTCATCAGCTGAGATGGATATCAGCTCATATGTAGAAGGAATACGTTGGGGTTCTAAGGACAGTTAGAGGTGGCAATACTCTGACTATCCTATTACCCTTTGAAGAAGGATAAGCTGAACTTAAGCTTTTCTCCAAGCTAGGTTTAGGTGGAAAACTCAATAACTCTTGAAGGCAGGAGAAAATGTTATTTGAATTAAAGCTTGTACCTAGTACGAAGTTGGTAAAAGTAGTGAACAGTTAGCAGAACTGTTCACTAAAGTATGGGCGGGATGTTTTCAAGAATGGACGTGCATTAAATACCTCGTACGTCCTCCACAAGATTATTGACACGTCGTAACTGCCCCCACTAAGGATGCAACCTCGTATTAGTATAAATAGAGAATGTTGCAAGGAGAAAATGCTATCGCTTTAATTGTACTTGTTCAAAGGGCAATCTTACATTGTCATTCAACTTGTACGATCCATAGCACATTGTAATACTTTGATTCTTATCAATAAAGCATTATACGTTTGAAAAGTTATTACTTGTGTAGATAAGTGTTTATATTCCATATAGACGTGTGAATTAGGACTTTTAATTGGTATCAGAGCAGTGTCGATTTATAAAACCTTTAGAAACTGTTCTTTGTTTTAAAAAACCAAGATCCAATCATATCTGGAACTATACCACCTATCCCACCACCACTAGGAACAAATTTTGGCAATACTGGTAATCCAAATAGGGTAGACACTATACCTACAACTAATGACACCAACACCACTACGACTACAACTAATGTAGCTCAAAATGGTGTTGATGAGAATCTCCCTCAACTTCTTGATACAAGAGGAGGTTCTCATGTCACAAATATTCATGCGTTTGACAAAGAGGATTTCACGAGCTGGAAAGTTAGGTTCTTGGTGTTTCTTGATGGCCTTGAACCTTACCTTCTAAACACTCTAGAAGATGGACCTTTTGTGCCTATGTCAAATCTGTCCACTTCTACTAATCCTTAACGTAAACCTCAGAATCAATGGGCACATGCTAAAGTACATCTTGCTAATCAAGATAAACGATTAAAAAATATCATTATATCTTGCTTACTAAATGATGTGATGAAGGCTGTCATTAAATGCAAAACTGCCAAAGCCATGTGGAATGATCTCATCTTAGCTCATGAGGGACCATCTGATACAAGAGATACCAAGATCGCTGCCCTAAGACTCAAGTTCGATACTTTTAAAGCACTTGACGGTGAGAAAGTGTTGGAACATTCACAAGGATAAAATGCTTGTTAAATGATCTTGAAAACAATGACGTTATAATCCCTCAAGCTGAAGTCAATGCCACGTTTGTTAACAGCCTGCAAAGAAAATGGCTAAGCATAAATCAAACTTAGAGGGCTAATAACTTAATAAAAAATGATTGCCTGGCTACTCTATATGGAAAGTACAATTATAAAAAAGGCTTGATTGATCAGATCTATGAGTGAGAGACACAAAGATTTACCATTCAGGCCTCAAGCTCAAAAGCCTTGATCTCTGACAATAATTTTCAAGATAATGACTCAGATGTTGAAGAAGACATAAGGAGCAGCAGTGAATTCATTTCTGATTTGAACACTGAGTATCATGAAAGGGCTCTGCTGGTAAATCAAAAAAGGTTCTATAAGAGGTCTGGTAGAGTTGGGTCTTCAAGAAAACCCATAGACAAATCTAAAGAAATCTGTTTCACTTGTGGGAAACCAGGTCACTTTCAAAAAGACTATCCTTCAAACAAAACCTCCACACCATCTTATCCATCCTCAAACAAACCCAAACCTTACACACCACCCTTCACTCAAACATTCTCTCAAAATACTAGAAATCATCAAAGGGATTACAAAGGAAAGTACAAGGGACTTAAAGTTGAGATGGCTGTCCTAACCAAGAGGATTGATGATCTGACAAAAGGAAAGAGTGAGAAGGGAAAGAGTGACAAGGGTTTGATAGATGAGTCATTTAAAGAATTTGTTTCATCAAAGGATGAAAGGACCACCAAGATTAAGGCATTCATGGCAATTGCTGAGGATGAACCATCTGTTGGGAAAGCTGATGCAAGATCTGGCCAATAGGTTGAAATCACCATGAAAAAGGTACACAAGATCCTGTCTATGACTTATGGTGATGAAAGAAAACATATTCTAGACTATACTAATGTTGATATTGACTATGTGGAGGATCAGAGAAAAAACTTGGTTAACAAATTTAATGTTCTCAAACATGAATTGTCCTTGCATAAATATGAACTGTGTAATCTAAAAAACACTGTGTCTATTAACTATTCTTTCCAAAATGAAGTCATTAGGGTTAACCTAGAAAATGAATCTCTGAGGATGAGATCTTTGACCTAAAATTGAAAAATGGACATGTAGTAAAGTCACCCTCAACCAACTACTCTCTGAGCAAGTACCTAGAAATATTATCAAAGCCTTAGGAGGAAGAGGTAGGATGAAAGAGATTATTTCCTCCAAAGAGGTTGCTTTTACTAAGGCTGATGAATCATCATCTATGCCATCTCCTGAGATCACCTCTGACTCTATGTCTGAATGTGACACTCAAGAACCTCTGTCACCTCTTCCTAAACTAATAGGGGTTGAACCTGCTGGTACTTCAAACAGTCTCATATCTTTAGCTGACCTAACATCTGACCTGGCTGACCTGGCACTTAACACATATGTCCCTAAAAAAATCAAACCAACATCTGATAAAGTGTCACCTACTCATGCCATTAAGAAAAGAACAGAGACTAAGTCACCCACTGTCCCTACTCTTATTTCTGAAAAGAAAGGTAAAGCATCCGCTGAGCACCTTCTTCTGACACTAATGAAAGAAGTTAAGAGCGTGAAAGAACATATCAAAGTTCCCTCAGATAACTCTCCATCTGTATCACAATCTAGGAGTTCCAAGTCTTCTAAAGGTAAGTAAACCACCTGGTTTGGACCTTGTAAGCACTATGGTTTTAAAAATCATCTTGAAAAAGATTGCTACTTAAAATTAAAGTGCCTCACTTGCGAGTTCACTAACCATTTGACCAAGGAACACCCTAAACAAACTGTCGTTAAAAGAACCATGACCATGCTTAAAGCTTAGTCATCTGTGAATCCCTTAGCTAAAAAGGATTCTATGATTCCAAAGCCCTTCAAAGACTGTAAATATTGTGGATTCAAACCATCATTCTGATAATTGTGAATACTACCCTGGGTGTGAGATATGTGGTAGTATTGCTTATGAACCAGCTGACTGTCCTAAGAAGCAACTCAACAGCAGAAAACCAAGGATTGCTAACAAGCGATCCACAGAATCCACTAAAAAATTGGTTCACAAAAGGAACTAATCTGTGTGAACATGTCTGTGCATGATTACCAAAAGAGGTCTGTATGGTATCTAGCTACTGGCTATTCTAGACACATGACAGGGGTTAAACAATATCTGTACAGATATTCAAAAGAGTCTGGTCCTAAAGTGGTTTTTAGAGATAACTCTTCAAGAGACACAGAAGGATATGGCTCAGTTAATTGTAATGGAATCACTTTTACCAGAGTTTCTTATGTGAATGGTTTGAAGCACAACTTAATCAGCATCAATCAGTTGTGTGATGCTAACTTCAAAGTTTTGTTTACAAAAACTCAAGGAACCATTTTCAATCAAAATGATGAAGTTGTACTCGTTGCTCCTAGAAGAAGAGATGTTTATGTCATTGATATGTCATCTTACAATAACGAAAGCAATATATGTTTCTTTGCCCAAGCATCACCAAGTGTCAATTGGCTCTGGCATAAGATACTGTCTCACCATAACTTTAAAAACATAAAAAACCTTGCAAAACACAACCTTGTATCTGGCCTTCCCTCTCTGACTTTCTCTAAAGACAAAAACTGTTTAGCTTGTAAGAAAGAGAAGCACCATAGAGCATCATTCAAAACCAAGAGATCATTTCCCATCAACAAGTGCTTACATCTCCTTTACATGGATATTTTTGGACATGTCAAACCTCAAACCATCAGCCACAACAAATATACCCTTATCATTGTAGATGAGTACTCAAGGTACACCTGGGTATTTTGCCTCAAGAAAAAGAGTGATGCAGCTGACTGTATCATGTCTTTTATCAGAAAGATAGAAAACCTCAATGAAGTAAGGGTAAAAGAGATAAGAAGTGATCATGGTACAGAGTTCAAAAATCACAAGGTGTAAGAATTCTGTGATGAAAAGGGTATATCTCAGAATTTCTCATCTCCTTGTACCCCTGAACAAAATAGTGTAGCTGAAAAAGAAATAGAACCTTAATAAAAGCAGCCAGGACTATGTTAAATAGTACAAAACTCCCTAAACATTTTTGGGAGAGGCTATCAACATTGCTTGCTACACTCAAAACAGATCCATCATAGTGAAAAGACATGGGAAGACAGCCTATGATATGTTCAAAGGAAGATCCCTTGATATCAGCTACTTCCGTGTATTTGGTTGCCCTATGCACATTCACAATCACAAATACCACTTGGGAAAGTTTGATGAAAAGGCTAATGATGAATTCTTCCTTGGCTACTCTCTAGCGGCCAAAGCTTTCAGGTTATTCAACATCAGAAGACAAGAAATGGAGGAAACATATCATGTTACCTTCAGTGAAGATGATGAAGCTATTTCTCAATCCAGCACAGAAGGTGATGCAATCAACTTCAATGAAAATAGATCCTTCCCAGATGATGAATTCCTTGAACCTAGGAATAAAGTTACTCAGTGCTCTGGTAATATTGAGTACTTTCCCTACATACCTGCATATGAAACCACCGCCGAAAACAACTCCACTCCTATCAATTCAATTCCTCAGGACTCTATCTCTCTTGAAGAACCACCAGAGTTCACCAGTGCTAATGATCATCCAGCTCTTAGTGAACTTGATCATCTTGAATTAGCTGATAATCTTGAACCTGCTGAAATTCAAGACATTGTCATCAATGAACCAATTAGTGAAGTTCAACCATCACCAACAACCATCTCATCCTTAGTTGAGGTCACACTTCAACCTCCTGTTCCTCAAGATATATGGTTAAGAGAAAAGCACATTGAATTGGTTAACATCATTGGTGAACCTCTGGCTGGTATTACAACCAGAAGTAGGGTTAGAGACTCAGAAGCTGCTTCAGCTCATGAATGTCTGTATGTTGACTTTCTCTTTGAAATGGAACCAAAAAAACTTATTGAAGCTCTGGAAGAAAAAGGATAGATTATTGCAATGCAAAAAGAGCTGGATCAATTTGAAATAAAAAAGGTCTGGACTTTGGTTCCTAAACCTTATGGTAAAACCATAATTGGGACCAAATGGGTCTGGAAAAATAAGATGGATGAAAATAGGGTTGTTATAAAGAACAAAGCAAGGCTGGTTTCTCAGGGTTACAATTAGCAGGAAGGGATTGATTATGAAGAAACCTTTGCACCAGTTGCACGACTAGAAGCCATCCTGATTTTTCTTGCTTATGCAGCCTACAGGGGTTTTATGGTGTATCAGATGGATGTGAAAAGTGCCTTTTTAAATAGGAAAATCTCAGAGGAGGTGTATGTTCAACAACCTCCTGGGTTTGAAAGCAGTGAATTTCCCAATCATGTTTGTAAGTTGGATAAAGCTCTCTATGGGCTAAAACAAGCCCCCAGAGCCTGGTATGAAACTCTTTCAAAATTTCTTATTCAGCACAAGTTGGTAAGAGGTACCATTGACAACACTCTTTTTACTTATAAGACTAAAAGTGATGTTATTATTGTACAGATATATGTGGATGATATCGTTTTTGGGTTAACCAGTTCAAAATTAAGTAAAAAATTTGGAAAGCTGATAACCAATAAGTACGAAATAAGTATGATGGGTGAATTAACTTATTTTTTAGGTTTTCAAATAAAACAAGATTTCAAAGGAATCTCTATTTTTTAAGAAAAATATGTTAAGGATTTTCTCAAAAAGTATGATCTAGCTGACTGTGCCTTAGTGAAATGCCCTATGCTTCCCCCAAACAATTTGGGCCCTGATGAGTTAGGGGTCTATGTTAATGAGACATTGTTCAGATGCATGATAGGGTCACTGATGTACCTCACAGCTAGCAGACCTGATATCCAATTCTCCACATGTCTCTGTGCTAGGTACTAAGCTAACACCAAGGAATCCCACCTTGGTTGCTGTAAAAATAATTTTCAAGTATCTTAAAGGAACTCTAAATCTTGGCCTCTGGTATCCAAAAGGATATGGCTTTAATCTAAAAGCATACTCTGATTCAGACTACGTTGAATGTAACTTGGATAGAAAGAGTACCTCAGGAGGTTGTTAGATACTTAGAGGAAAGTTAGTATGTTGGAGTGCAAAGAAGCAAAGCTATGTAGCAATGTCATCAACTGAAGGTAAGTATGTAGCTACTGTTGGATGTTGTGCTCAAGTCCTCTGGATCTAGAGTCAGCTGGCTAACTATGAAGTTCTCTATGACCAGGTGCCCATATTTTTTTATAACAAGTGCTATTTCCATATCAAACAATCCAGTGTTGCATTCTAGAACAAAACATATTGACATCAGGTATCACTTCATTAGAGACTACATTTTAAAGGGTGATATTGAGCTTCATTTTATACCCATTGATTTGCAACTGGCTGATATTTTTACCAAACCTCTAGCTGAGCCTAGCTTTACTAGATTGGTAGCTGAGTTAGGTATGCTCAATATTGAAAAACTGGTATCTGATAAGAAAATGCTTTAAGTGATTCTCTGACTTGAATATTAAATACTTTTACGGTAACTTAAATGTAACTAGCAAGTTAAAAGACAAACATTTTCAATATTTAATTCAATATTCACTCAAAAAGTTTTACCAA